>JAQNDB010004552.1:0-23315 GCA_029204045.2 Tillandsia leiboldiana
GGGCTTTTGCTGTCCAGGGTTGCACCCGGATTGTGCACCGGGCTCCCCTCCCGGCCAACTCCGGCGCTCCACGCGGACTAACGGCCGGCACACCAGGGTAGGACCTACAGACCATACTAAAGCTCCCCATGAATTTACTTGATCCAAAAGACCCCTGTTGTTGAGTTTTGTCTAAACAGTTCACCGGAGCCACCTTTGTCGGACTCATCCCCGCCGCCAGTCGCCTCCCGGCGCCGGGGCTCGACCCCACGGGACCCGAGACCTCTGCGGAATCCAGTAACCTGATGCTCCCCTCTGGTGGTAGATCTGAACATCAAGTTGACCCAAGGTAGACCAAACCCAGCAGCCTGGAGGGAGCACCACCTTGCTCCGGCGACTCCTCCGGCCATCTCCGACGCACCCAAGGTGAGCATCATGTCCTTGGTCACCCCTCAGAACAGTGCTCCTGTTACATTTAAAAAGATCAAGTATGTATTAAGATGTCGCAACTTGTCAAGTAGAGCTAAAAGAAACTATGGTCAACCTTGTAATCGGGTCCCCGTGCCAGCCCAACCTTGTAAGCACGGGCTCCGTCTCGACGTAACGAACGCGCTGAAACTTATGGCGTCGTCGTTGGATTCCTGGATTGCAAGAACGAGCCGAAACGGGCAATTAAAATAATGTTGTTATGCAAATTTAAAAACATATTGGACTAAAATGTAAGTTGGACATATTAGCTGCCTTTAGATAGTGTTTTTAAATCTACTAGGCTCTGGTTAGGGTTCCGTAGGTCCTCGTTGACCGGGAATCGGATTTTGATCGATAATCGGCGATATTCTCCCGGGAATCGGATTTGATCGATAAATCGGCGATATTCTCCCGTTTAAGCTTTTCGTTGCTGTCGGATCGTCGGGAAGGATTTTGTGAGTCTATTACTGACCAGATCTCATTATTCAGGGCCCAGTTTCAGCACCAGCCTCCCAGTAGCTGTGCGGGAGTTCGTGGATCTGCCTTCATCCAGGTGGGTTATTTTCGGTCCGGGCTAGCTTTTGGCCCTCTGGTTGCTTTAGTCCAGTCAGACCCCTGTTTTTGACTTCCCCGCTGATTATATGACCTATCTTGACATATCATGATGTCACTGTTGACATTGACCTGATTAGACCTGTGATTGAGATTTCTTGTCACGATCAGCCGATAACATATACATACTCCCTGATTATTCCTGACTGATCCTGATTGATTGAGATATAGATTTGCATGATTAGATGATACCTGTTGATTCCTGTCATGAGATATTTCTTGATATACGTCGATATGCATGATTGATTGATCCTGATTGATAGACACTACTCGATATGCATGATTGATTGATCCTGATTGATAGACACTACTCGATATGCATGATTGATTGATCCTGATTGATAGACCCTACTCGATATACATGATTGATTGATTCCGATGGATAGATATAGACAGATGATTCCCTGTTGGGATTTCGGCGTGTGCCGACTACTCGGTCACTAGACCGTGAGATGATCATTGTGACTTGCCATGCACTGCTGTACTTCACGAACATTGCCGGGGTCGCTCCCCGTGGCTATGTTCTTTACCGGTAAAGTGGTCTGGAGGAAGGACCCGTGAGCCCAGATAGCACATATGGGTGCGGGGTTATGTCAGTGGGATTGGTGCAGAGAGTGGTATGAGCCTGAGGTCCCCGTGACAAATAATGGCATTGGTTGGGTGCTTGATATTCTTGTGATTGATGCATAGATATATACCCCATGTTCTAGCATGCTTTTCAGTACCTATTCTGTTCTGTTATATTGGATTGGTTCTGGTATTTTCCGTACCTGTATATGTACTGTCACTTGATTATGCTTCATGCCAGTTCATTTCATATGCCAGCTTATGATTGATTACTTGCCTAGTTAGCTTATCTGTGGATTTTGATTATGAGTGGACCGTTTATGTTTTCCAGCATGTATGATCTACAGTTTTATGATGATTCCGGTATACTTACCTGCAGTTCTTATTTGATTATTAGTAGACCTCTATGCTTTCCAGCTTTTCTGTTGACTCTTACTATCCGCAGATTTAGTACCCAGTAGGTACGATTAGCTGAAGCTCGGCTCGTCGTGCCCATGGGATGCACTCCGGTGTATCTCACACCCTCGGGTGACTGTTGTAGGTCGTCGGGTGGTGAGATGTCGGGACGATCCAGTGAGCCGATTACGATAGAGCTGTCCCCATGATTCTAGACAGAGATGACTGAGATCCTTGATGATTTACGCAGACAGTTATTTTCCGCATTTATTCCAGTTCTATTTGTTTTAGACATTTAAAATATTGAGGTGATTTCCGATTCTGAATTATTCCTGCTGACTAGATTAGTAGTTGTACTGAGATATCTGTCGCTGATTACTAGCCTAGCCGTGCATATATAGGGGAGTCTCTGTTCGCGGATAGAGAGTTTCCTATATGTGTGGCGGTCTGTTACGCCTGTTTTGCAAACTCTGATTTAATCAAAAAAAAAAAAAATTTCAGACCTGATTTTTAAAACTCGAGGCGTGACAGATTAGATGGTATCAGAGAAAATAGGTACACGGTACCTAGGAAAAAAATTGATTAGGATCTGGTTAGGATGAACCCTAGGATGACTTATGACGTGATGAAGCGCGGGGTATGTGTCTAGCGGTTAGGAGTTCAGGTGTATTTTCACACTTATGAGACGTTCTTCGTAACTTGTCGTTGTGACTACGAGCGGTGTTCGCACGCGCTCGGGCGTAGTGGTCATAGTGGGTGCAGTATTAGCTACGATTGGGGCATGAGCCATAGGTTTGATATATCAGTGGAGCCTTAGAGCTCGGATTGTTGCCAGCGGTTAGAGAATCAGCTCACCGCTTTTGCTGGGATAGTCCAACAGATGGCTCAACATCAGATAGTTGCTGTTGTTGCACTGGCCCCACCACTAGTCCAGGTGCTTGGAGAAGTCATTGATCCTCCAGTTGTCCTCGCGTCATTGGATATAGTACTCTTGTTGCAGCCGTGGTTATCAAAACTATGTTGTGGCCGCTAATACTGGAGATTCCCTGATTATAGCTATAGGGATGCCTATGAGGTTAGCAATTATGTTGCTTTAGACGGAATGACTCTGACGACACTTAACCAATAGCCCTATTGAGTGTGTCCCAACCCTGATCAGTGTAAAATAATTTGGGATTCACGATTACTTTGATAGAGATGATGATAGCTTGAGGAATTTGACTTTCATCCTAAAAGAATCCGAATTGTAGTTGATTCGCAAATTGTGGGTGAATTGGTTTGGAGTCATGATCGTTCCTGACGATATTGAGCTACGATTGGCGTCGCTAGTGCTATGTTAGCAAGTGTGATACGTTTAAGGTAATGGAGAACAATGGAATATGGTTCTAGATTCCTGTGAGTAGCCAGAGTTGCACTCATGACCACGAGATGGTAGAGATAGGGGATATAGGTTTATAGTATCGGCATAGAGATTTGTGTCGTGAGGTATGAGTTATACCTTTTGTTGACTCCGGTGGGAGTCGTGTCCCCAACTTGATGTTGGCGACAGATCTATGGTATTTCACTTTTTTTGATAAGCACGTTGGCTGCAGACAACGTACTGTCGAAAGAGCTGAGGAAATACCCCACCCTGAAAAGGGGAATATCATGATTGGGTCTATTGTCTGCTTACTTAAGTTTTAGTCTCCAGGGTTGTCTTTGGACAGCGATGTTATAGTCTCAATATGATATTCCAGACCATAATTAGGGTACATCGACCCTCTATATCGCATACCCTGTGTGGTATCTTTATGAACCAGAATTTTTAGCGGTTTAGATGAAACCGAATTGTGAACCACGAGGAGCGTGAAGCCACGTGGGAACGTGAATCAACCATGATGGAGCGTTTTTCCCAGTTATTGATTCTTAGTTGTATTAAGTTTCAGGACGAAACTTCCTTTTTGGTGGGAGAGATGTAGAATCGAATTTTTGTAAATAAATAATAAGAGATAATAAAAGCCAAGTTGAATTTGAATAATAAATGGCTCACATAGCGACAGTGCCCATTTTCAGGGGAAATTGTTACGGAATTTGAGTTGGCGTAGTTTCGTGAAAGTCTCAAGTCTTGAAGATTGAAGGTGAAGAAAGTTGGATCATTTAACTCAATCTCAAGAAAGAAGAATTCAAAAGGATCAGGTATGTTTAACTAAAGAATTTGTGTGATCCGAATACTTCTTGTAGTGTAGAAACACTTGGAAGAATCTTTCATTGCATAAAAATCAAAAACTGGACTTGGGACATGTTCAGGATCCGGATCAGGTTGTTCGATCCGGATCCCGAAGGTGGTTCGTTCATACATCGTCGCAATCCGGATCGTAGTCTCTTGATCCGGATCCCGAACGTTGAGTTTACCATCTACCTTGAACGATCCGGATCTTGCTTCGCAATCCGGATCCCGAACGTTGATGTTTGGTGAACTGTATGAACGATCCGGATCGTAGTCACATGATCCGGATCCCGAACCTTCGTTTTTCTGGAATTGGCTGTTTCGTTATGACGATCCGGATCTCAGTTATCACGATCCGGATCGCCGTCCGTAAAATTCCAGAAATGGCAGGTTTTTGATTCTTATCTCCTTCCTAGGGTTTCTAACCTATAAATAGACCCTATGTCTTTCTTTCTAGGGTCAATCCACATAGCCGTCATTTTCATATATCATCTTATACGGCTATAGATCCACATATAGAGAAGAAAGGAAATCATTAGAGAATACTCTATGTTTCTTCATCTATATTGATTAGTTTGATTCTAGGTTTTCATACTCACATCTTGAGTTGAATCAAACTAATGAATACTTAGATGGTATTTCCGATCTATCTTTGATCTAAGTATTCGGCGGATCATCACCACCCAAAAACAACGATTTACCCCAAAATCGGCGCGTGGATTCGCGTGTCCTTGTGGATTCAAGGTTCAATCGCTCTCGTGGATTCGGAGCGAGGCACGTTCGTGGATTCGAAGGGTGCTATTGGGTGAAGACCGTGGATTCGGTCGGACGTCGTGGATTCGACGTTGGACGCCGTGGATTCGGCGTTGGGCGCAGATCGTGGATTCGAGAAGCGTCTGGAGCGAGCGGAGAAGATCCTCTAGGAGCGTATGGAAAAGGTTGAGTCGTAAGTGTGTACGGTAAATCACCTTGTACGTGTTTTAATTCTAGTGGATTTCTGCCGTGTTATCGGTCCCGTGGTTTTTTACTCCGGTGATGGAGTTTTCCACGTAAAAATCTTGCGTGTTATTTTATTTCCGCATTGGGTTTTTATCGCAACGATTTTTGAGTGTTTATACGTTTACACCTATTCACCCCCCTCTAGGTGTTTCTTCCCCTATTTAGATCCGTATTATATACGACCCAACAAGTGGTATCAGAGCGGGAATAGGGTTGTGAACAATGGTTGAAGGTGGAAACATCAATCGACCCCCTTTCTTTGATGGAACAAATTATGCGTACTGGAAAGTACGGATGAAAGCCTTTTTATCTTCCATCGACGAAAGGGTGTGGCATTCAATTGAATCAGGATGGACTAATCCAACTGAACTTATCTCTGATGTTCACACCTTAAAACCTAGGTCGAAATGGACCAAGGAAGAGTTTGAGTTATCTTCTTACAATGGCAAGGGAATTAATGCTATTTTTAATGCCTTATCTCAAACTGAATTCTCTCGCGTCTCGGCATGTGAGACTGCGAAAGAAATCTGGGATGTTCTCCAGGTTACACATGAGGGAACTAACCTCGTGAAGATTCAGAAACTGCAGATGCTTACGAGCAAGTTTGACTCTATTTTGATGGCAGAAAATGAATCTTTCACGGACTACTATACACGATTGCAAGACATCGTAAACTCATGTGCTAATCTGGGAGAGAAGATTCCAGAATTTAAGATTGTAAGAAAAATCTTAAGAACTCTTCCTGAACGATTTCGCCCAAAGGTTACTGCCATTGAAACTATTAAACACCCGGACGAAATACGTGTAGAAGAATTAGTTGTTTCATTAAAACTTATGGAAATGACTTTTAATACTAACAATTCTTCTGGAAAAGCATCCACTTCTAAGTCTTCAGGTTATGCGTTGAAACAAACTAAGGAAGAAGACGCGGATACATCCTCCTCGGACGATGACGAGAACCTTTCTATGGAGGAATTGAGAAGCAGCTCGCTCTCTGACAAGGAATTTTCGCCGCAACTTTCGAAGGGGTAATTCAAGCAAATCTCCATCCTTCAGAAGTGGAACAAAGGCAAGGGTACTCCAAGTCACAGTCAAGAAAGCAGGAGAACTTCTCAAAGGATAAGAACAGTTCAGAAGGACAACTGCAATGCTTCAAATGTCGAGGCTACGGCCACATTGCAACGGAGTGTTCTAACAAGTATCCGGCAAAGAAGAAGGCGATGCAAGTCGTCACTTGGGATGACAACTCAACGTCAAATGAGTCGTCTTCAAGTGATGAAGGAAAAAGCTCCACGGCTTTCCACGCGTCCACATCTTCACCATTCATGTGCTTTATGGCAAGTACGTCTGAATCATTGTCCAACTCCACTGTTGAAAAGAATGCAATGGACAATGAATCGGATGATTCGGAAGGTGAAGAGTTTGCTCTAGCCTACCACAGACTTTTGAGGGACTCAAAGAAAGTGGCTAAGCAAAACAAGAGTTTGAGAGGGAGATTGCATGATCTCGAAGAAGAAGCAAAAAGAGCGACTTCTCTCTCAAACGCTCTTGAAGTGGAAAGGGAAAACCTGATAAAAGAAAATGCTTCCCTTCAAGAGTCCAATGAGCAACTTGAAAAGGAACATACAAATCTGGTGGATAACGCGAATCACTTTTCAAAGCTCTACAACGAGGCTCGACAGGATAACCTGGAAATGACAAAGACCATTTTCCAACTCAAGAATGACTTACAGCGATTCTCTTCAGGAAGGAGTAAGTTGGATAGACTTCTTGGTCTTGGTCAATAAAATAGGTTCGGCCTCGGATACACTCAAACTGGAAACAGTCCAAGTTCGAGTGAGACAGTTTTTGTGCCTCAGTCGGTATCTCCTCCTCCGACACCGGAATTCAAGACAAACAACGACAACAAACCTACTTCATCTTCTTTGGGATCGTCAAGATCTAAGGTATGTTTTCGTTGTGGTGTTTCAGGGCACATAAGAAGATATTGCAAGACGGGTGTCGAACGCTCATCTCAAGCACCTCTTGCATCAACTACCAAAAAGGCTTCTTCCCGGAAATCAAAGCAAAACTTTTCAAATGAAAAGAGACTTGGTAGTTCACCGCGCAAGACGACTTCATCAAGGAGCAACAATCGTTTTAACAAGACGCTTTCACCTAGGCACAAAACTTCACGACCATTACAGACGCATTCCAAAAAGGTTTGGGTGCGCAAAGGTGAAATTTTCCCTTGTCTTGTTTCCAATATTTCCTTGCATGCATATGATAGCTCGTCTTGGTATCTGGATAGCGGGTGTTCCCGTCACATGACCGGTGACAAAAATAGTTTTCAAAATCTTGAGAAAATCTCCGGAGGACACGTTGTTTTCGGAGACGGTCGATCTTCCAAAATTGTTGGAAAAGGGACGGTAGCTATTCCAGATGACCCGATTTTGAAAAACGTCTTATTTGTTGATGGCCTTAAGACTAACCTCATAAGCATAAGTCAACTTTGCGACAATGGTTTTTCAGTTAACTTTTCATCGGTTGAATGCGTTGTAACTGATAAGGACCATGCTTTCTTTCTAAAAGGGGTTAGATCTGAAAACAATTGTTATGTTGTTCCTAATAAATTTTCTGAAAATTGTAACTTAGCCGCTTTGAATAATGAAACTCTTTGGCATGAAAGGCTAGGTCACTTAAATTTTAAGGAACTTACTAGAATTTCGAACAAGGACGTGGTCAAGGGGATTCCAAAGCTTTATTTAAACAAAACGTTGTGTGTGGTGGTTGCCAAAAGGGAAAACAGTCTAGGACTGCACACAAGAACTTGAACCACGTTGGTACAAAACGGCCCTTGGAACTTTTGCACATGGACTTAATGGGGCCGACCCGTCAACCATCTTTGGGAGGTAAATGGTACATCTTTTTATTGGTTGATGATTTCTCTCGGTTTTCTTGGGTAGCATTTTTGAGAGAGAAAGCTGATACGTTTGACTCTTTTCATGAGATTTGCCATCGTATTATGATTGAAAAGAATGAAAAGATCATTCGTGTTAGAAGTGATAGGGGTGGAGAATTCATAAATTCAAAATTCATTGACTTTTGTACTTCAAATGGCATTAAACATGAATTCTCGGCACCCTATACACCTCAGCAGAATGGTGTTGTTGAGCGCAAAAACAGGGTTGTTCAAGAGATGGCGCGTGTGATGCTTCATAGCCGGAAATTACCGCTACATTTTTGGGCTGAAGCTGTGAACACCGCTGTCTATGTCATTAACAGAGTGTATTTGCGCCCAGGAACCTTGAATACACCATATGAGCTGTGGTTTAGTAGAAAACCGGATATCAAGTACTTTCGTATCTTCGGGAGTCGATGTTACATCTTACGTGACCGTGAAAATCTTGGAAAGTTCGACTCTCGAAGTGATGAAGGGATCTTTTTGGGTTATTCTACGAATAGCAGAGCATATCGAGTATTTAACATTGAATCTAAAACGATCGTAGAATCTATAAATGTTAAAGTAGATGAAGCTTCTCATTTTGAATCTGAAAAATCTACCCTCGATATCTCTCTAGATGATGACTCTCCTGCTAGTGCATCTTCTCATAATAATACTTCCAATATTAATGATGCATCTAATGGTTCTTCTAGTTTATCTGATGTGCAGGAATCATCTCGTGTACCTCCGAGTACTCCGTTTCAACAAACGCTACGAATCTCCAAGGATCATCCGGAATCGAACATCATTGGAGATCCACAAGAAGGAGTTAGAACTCGAAGGCAGTTGGTTTGCGGATTTGCTTGCTACGTATCTTTAATCGAACCAAAGACAATAGATGAAGCTCTTCAGGATGACTACTGGATTAAAGCAATGCAGGAAGAGCTCCATCAATTTGAGCGAAACAAAGTCTGGGAATTAACGAAGCCTCCAAAGCAACATAATGTGATAGGTACCAAATGGATCTTCAAGAACAAGAAAGATGAAGATGGTACTATCATCAGGAACAAGGCACGACTAGTTGCTCAAGGCTACTCTCAAGTAGAAGGTATAGACTTTGACGAAACTTTCGCCCCTGTAGCTAGACTCGAGTCCATTCGTATATTGTTTGCTATTGCTTGTCATTTTAAAATCAAATTATTTCAAATGGACGTCAAGAGCGCATTTCTAAATGGGTTTTTAAATGAGGAAGTTTATGTAGCTCAACCGAAAGGTTTTGTAGATCATAAACAACCTAACCATGTTTTTCGTTTGAAAAAGGCTCTTTACGGTCTGAAACAAGCACCGCGAGCATGGTACGAAAGGTTAACAAAGCACCTTTTGGAGAAGGGCTATACTCGAGGGGGAGCTGACAGGACTCTCTTTGTGAAGCATTATCAAAATAATTTCATTGTAGCACAAATCTATGTCGATGACATTGTATTTGGTGCAACAAAAGATAATGATGCTTCTAAATTCGCGGAGACCATGGAAAGCGAATTTGAGATGTCCATGATGGGCGAACTGTCTTATTTTCTTGGATTGCAAATTAAACAAAATGATGAAGGTATTCACTTGAGTCAATCCAAGTATGCACTGGAGTTGGTCAAAAAGTTTGATCTAGAAAATTGTAAAGATTTTCCAACTCCAATGGGAACTAGCCACAAGGGACTTGGAAGTGAATCACATAGTGAGAATGTAGACGAGAAACTGTATAGAGGTATGATTGGAAGTCTACTTTACCTCACGGCTAGTCGCCCGGATATATCCTTTAGTGTTGGGATTTGCGCGAGATATCAATCAGCACCAAAGGAGGTTCACCTGAAAGCGGTGAAACGGATCATCCGGTACATCAAAGGATCAATTAATTTCGGAATTTGGTATCCTATGGGAACAAGTCTGGACATTGTTGGATACTCAGATGCCGATTGGGCAGGATCAGTGGATGATCGGAAAAGCACGAGTGGTGCATGCTTCTATCTTGGCCATTGCCTTGTTGCATGGCACAGTAAAAAGCAGAATTGCATAGCACTCTCGACTGCCGAAGCGGAATACATTTCAGCTGGAAGTTGCTCAACTCAACTCATTTGGATGAAAAGCGTATTGAGTGACTTCCGCATTTCAGCATCTTCGGTAACAATTCTTTGTGACAACACAAGTGCAATTAACATTTCTAAAAATCCTGTGTTGCACTCTAGAACAAAACATATTGAACTTAGATATCATTTTCTTAGAGAGCTAGTTGAATCAAATACTCTTCAACTTTCATATATTTCAACTGAGGATCAATTAGCTGACATTCTAACAAAACCTTTGGATCAAAAACATTTTATTCATTTACGAAAAGCAATTGGGATGCTTTCCTTGAAATAATCTTCTTTTTGAAATCTTTGCTTAGGATAGGTTTTGTATTTGTTTTGTTCTATTCAATATCTATGTTTATACATAGGATAGTAATTGAGCATAGATCTTAATTGACTTTAATTGCATCTTTTCGCACATTTAGAAATTTATTATGCTTTTGCCATCATAATATTTCTTTGTTGCAATGATCGTTTATGTTAATTAAATCATCTTCTAAAGTGATCAAAGTCAATTTCTCTCTCAATGATCTCTTGGTATAGTCATTATCTTATTTGACTGTTTAGTCGAGTATGAAATCGAGATCAATTTTTGGTTGAATACTTTATATCTTAAATAATTGATAGCCAATTGAGGGGGAGTCAAAGATAATGTAAAATGCTCAAAAGATGTGGAAAGAGTTACATCCCAATGAGGAGTGTGAAAACTACCACCACATGGAGGAAAGAGCTACCACCTCGGTCGTCCGAGTATTGTGTGCAGCTACCACATGTATACCAAGCATGGTTGTTCAAATTTTTGATTAAGTAAAATGCATGTTGAAATACTTGACTCTGTCAAATTTCAAGGTTGGTATAAGGTGGGATTTTAAAGAAAGATGCTCAAAGAGCCACTCTCTTCAACAGATTGTCTAGAAATATTATCTACCATATTTGGGATTTCAAACATCTATTGATCTTTGTATTTCATTTTCTTTACTGAATTGATGATTTGATAAAGGCATTACTCATAAGATCAAGTTAGATGTGATTGAAGGTGTTCAACTTTAAGGGATTTAATTTTTGTAAATTTTCGTTTCATTTTTGGATATTATTGATAGATTTGGCATAATCTAATTCTTGTTGTATGAAACGATGATTTTTGTTTAAAGTTGATACACATTTGTGCTTACAATCTTTTTCTGGTTTTTCTTGAATTTCTCTGAAATTTTTCTGAAGAAAAAGTTGGGGCCGATCCGGATCGGGCAAGGTGATCCGGATCCCGAACGCAGGTTTTCTCCTGCGGGCTGACGATCCGGATTATATCTGCCGATCCGGATCCCGAACGCAGTTTTCTCACTGCGGGTAGCCGATCCGGATCGCAGTTATGAACTGATCCGGATCGCGGCTAGGTTTTATAAGGAACGAAAGGGGTTTTTGATTTCTTTACTCCAATCTTTTGTTCCGAAGTTTCCAGGCTCTCTCTCTCTAGATTTCATCCTTCTTGGAAGCTTTCAAACTCAGGTTCTTCAACTCCAAGTAAGTTTTATTGATCAAAATCTCGGTTTTTCACCGTTTTTCTCTTTTCCTCCTCAAACGTACGAAATTCTTGGATCGATTTTGTTTGTGGATGGTTTTTGATCAAATTTCTTTTGAAATAAGGACTCTGGGTTGTTTAGTTTTGATTATATGCTAGGTATTCTCCTGATTAACGGATTTTTAGGCTTCGATTTCTAAAATTTCGGTTTTAGGGCATATAATAAGGATTTTCGAAATTCATGCAATTGATCTACTTTTAAAAGTCCTTTTGCAAAACTAATTTGGTTCTTAGTCTCTCTACATGATAATGATTCTTTGGATACAATTTTTTCAATTTTTGAAAACTAAGAATTTTTGTGTTCTTGAGTTGGTTTTCACAGGACACCTTCTGAACTCAAGCACTTTGATCAATGGCACTTAACTCAATGTGTTTCTCTTGGTTAATCCTTCTCCTGGTTTCAATGATGCACACAAGTACATCTGTTAAAGGGGAACCAGATGATTCAACTCAAAACAAGACGAAAAACGCAGAGGAAGACAGCTCAGACTATGATGATGAAGAATGGGATGAATTCTTCAAAGATGTTCAACAGAAAATTGATGAGGAAAACAGGAAATCTGTCAAGGGCAAAAGGCTTATGAAATCTGCATCAACAACTAAGCAATATACAAGACGAAAGAATGTCCTCAGAAGTGAAAGTTATCATAGTAGGCCTCTTACTAGAGCTCGCTCACTCTCTGGGATTCTACAAACTGAATCTCCATGGGTTACGGGATTGGATGCACCATCTGCTTCTAGACAGCATCCATCACACTCGAGAAGACAGGATACAGACGCTGCTGTTTTGGAATCGCTTCGCCAGGAACAACAAAGACTCTCTGCTGCACAAGAGAGGATATCGAAAGAACTCCAGCAAATTTCCTCTGAACACAAGAAGATCAAGAAGAAGTGTTCAACTATCTCGACAATGCTTAAAGGGATTTTGAGCAAGCTGAGTTGTACCAGCTCCGACTCCTCCGACTGAACTGCACCTTCCTTTTTCTATTTGTGCAGGATTTTGATTTAGTTTTATACTAAGTTCTCTGGTTTTACGTTTTATTGGAACTTTTTACTCTCCTAACATTTCGTAGTCTTAACTACATTTTGGCTTTGTTTTGTGACAAAAAGGGGGAGAGAGTTAGAGAGAACTTTGAACAATGATTGTGAAAATCTTGATGATGAAGATTTTGTATACATCAAGGTAAGTATGATCTCAACTTGGTGATGATGAAGATTTTGTATACATCAAGGTAAGTATGATCTCAACTTGAGGTTTTTCAGCTGTATGAATGCATGCCTCGACTAACTATTTGCTAACTATTTGGGCATGTAATATAACTAACAAGTTGATGTTCACTAACAAGTTTGTGACACTTGGTTTTTGATTGCATAGAAGATATGTTGGTTCTTAACTCTGATCAATTACATATCTATATATATATTAGTTTGTCACAAACATGTTCATGACATTTGGTTTTTACGTGCAAAGAAGATATGTTGGTGTTTTTTAACTATGATCAGTTTACATATCTGAATATAAATGTCATGGTAAGTATAAATGAGTTTAAACTTCATCTCTGTTTGTGGTTTTTGAATAATACAAAATTCTTGAGGTATCTAACGATTTCTTTTGTCAAGAATGATTTCTTTTTGCAGAGAGTACAGATGTCTAAGTCTAGAGTCTGTTTTAGGAGTTTAACTCATGTATTGTATTTTGGATCTCCATTGTAAATTTTTGTTGTATGGTGATAGCAACAAAAATATCTTTTTGAATTTTCTTTAGTGGATCTATGTTTTGTCACGAAACCGCCAAAGGGGGAGATTGTTACGGAATTTGAGTTGGCGTAGTTTCGTGAAAGTCTCAAGTCTTGAAGATTGAAGGTGAAGAAAGTTGGATCGTTTAACTCAATCTCAAGAAAGAAGAATTCAAAAGGATCAGGTATGTTTAACTAAAGAATTTGTGTGATCCGAATACTTCTTGTAGTGTAGAAACACTTGGAAGAATCTTTCATTGCATAAAAATCAAAAACTGGACTTGGGACATGTTCAGGATCCGGATCAGGCTGTTCGATCCGGATCCCGAAGGTGGTTCGTTCATACATCGTCGCAATCCGGATCGTAGTCTCTTGATCCGGATCCCGAACGTTGAGTTTACCATCTACCTTGAACGATCCGGATCTTGCTTCGCAATCCGAATCCCGAACGTTGATGTTTGGTGAACTGTATGAACGATCCGGATCGTAGTCACATGATCCGGATCCCGAACCTTCATTTTTCTGGAATTGGCTGTTTCGTTATGACGATCCGGATCTCAGTTATCACGATCCGGATCGCCGTCCGTAAAATTCCAGAAATGGCAGGTTTTTGATTCTTATCTCCTTCCTAGGGTTTCTAACCTATAAATAGACCCTATGTCTTTCTTTCTAGGGTCAATCCACATAGCCGTCATTTTCATGTATCATCTTATACGGCTATAGATCCACATATAGAGAAGAAAGGAAATCATTAGAGAATACTCTATGTTTCTTCATCTATATTGATTAGTTTGATTCTAGGTTTTCATACTCACATCTTGAGTTGAATCAAACTAATGAATACTTAGATGGTATTTCCGATCTATCTTTGATCTAAGTATTCGGCGGATCATCACCACCCAAAAAACAACGATTACCCCAAAATCGGCGCGTGGATTCGCGTGTCCTTGTGGATTCAAGGTTCATTCGCTCTCGTGGATTCGGAGCGAGGCACGTTCGTGGATTCGAAGGGTGCTATTGGGTGAAGACCGTGGATTCGGTCGGACGTCGTGGATTCGACGTTGGACGCCGTGGATTCGGCGTTGGGCGCAGATCGTGGATTCGAGAAGCGTCTGGAGCGAGCGGAGAAGATCCTCTAGGAGCGTATGGAAAAGGTTGAGTCGTAAGTGTGTACGGTAAATCACCTTGTACGTGTTTTAATTCTAGTGGATTTCTGCCGTGTTATCGGTCCCGTGGTTTTTTACTCCGGTGATGGAGTTTTCCACGTAAAAATCTTGCGAGTTATTTTCATTTCCGCATTGGGTTTTTTATCGCAACGATTTTTGAGTGTTTATACATTTACACCTATTCACCCCCCTCTAGGTGTTTCTTCCCCTATTTAGATCCGTATTATATACGACCCAACAGTTCAGGCCTTTGACCCCAGAGGAGGAGCGGGAGTTTTCTGACAAACTCACGCAGTTCTGCAAGCGGGGACCCCCTAAGTTCTCGGGGCGGAGCACACACCCGTGGGAGATTGGATCATGGCTAGCGTCAATGGAGAAGATGTTTCGGGACTTCTTCATCGACCAGAGGTTCAGAGCACATTTGGCAGTACACTGTTTGGAGGGGGACGCAGATGCTTGGTGGCGTCGGGTCGAGCCCCTAGAGTTTCAGGTCACCCGACAGCTACCCTGGTCGGAGTTCAGGAGGATGACCCTTGACACTTACTTCTCCACGAGTGTGAAGAAGAAGATAGAAGATGACTTGAAGAACCTGCAGCAGGGTGATCGCCCAGTGTGGGACTATTATCACGAGTTTACGCAGTTGCTCAACTGCGTGCCCTACGTTGCCAGGGATGGGCTGCACCAGGTGGAGCTGTTTGAGACAGGCTTGCGCCCCGAGATCTTTACCATGGTACACGCCCAGAGGCTTCAGACTTTATCAGAGGCAGTGGATCATGCCCAGTGGGTCGAGAGGGGAGATCAGGTTGTTTCTAGACGCGGAGGTCCGGTCGCTCAGAGTTCTGAGAAGAAGCGACCAGCATCAGATGAGGGGGGACAGGCCAGTTCCTGGAGGCCGCCCCGACCGCCACCGCCTCAGTTTACGGGCCGGGGGCGTTCGGAGCGGCGAGGGCCTGGGGGATCCCAGAGGCCCCCACAGCATCAGCAGCCCCAGCGACAGCAGCAGCACTCGCAGCAGCAGAGGTCGCAGTCGCGACAGCAGGGATCTCAGCGGCAGTCGCACAGGCAGCAGCAGCAGCAGTCACGGCAGTTTCGGGCTCCAGGCAGTTGTATCTTCTGCGGGGGTCCGCATTTCCCCGGCACTTGTGATCAGAGGTGGGGGCGTTGTTATGGCTGCGGGCAGGCAGGGCACATACGATCTTCATGCCCTTTTTCGGCATCAGTGGCGCCTTCTTCGGCCTCAGTTTCTCTTCCACCACAGCAGCGACCGCCAGCTCAGCGGCCCTATGCTTCTGCGAGCAGGGCTCCTTCCTCCCACCCTGCAGACCACCGACCACCAGCTCAGAGCGGGCGAGTCTACGCCGCTCAGGTAGGGGACTCCGCGGCAGCCGACCACGTGGTGGCAGGTATCACTTTACTTTTTGGCATTAGAGCTCGCACTTTATTTGATACCGGTGCATCACATTCTATTATCAGTAGAGCATTTGCATCATCTCATGGACTAGAGTTAGGTCGGTTGCCACATGCTTTAGAGGTACAGATTCCCGGTCACATTTTGTATGTAGAGGAGTGTTGCTGGTCGTGCCCGGTACAGCTTGAGTCTTGGATTTTGCCAGCGGACCTGATGGTCCTTAGTCAGCTGCGAGATTTTGACATTGTACTGGGGATGGATTGGCTGGCTCGCTATTTCGCGACGATTGATTGCGCCGCGAGGTCTGTTACTTTTAGCGAACCAGGCCAGGAGGTGTTCGTTTTCAGGGGGTGCCAGAGTGCTTTCTTTGCCTCTATGGTTTCGACTTCTCGTGCGAGGCAGATGATGCGCAGTGGATGCGTAGCCTTTATGGCATCTGTGGTTAAGGAGCCTACGGCGGCTCCGGGACTCGCGGATATCCCGATTGCCCGCGAGTTCCCGGATGTGTTTCCTCCAGAGCTGTTTAGCATGCCGCCGGATAGGGAGGTCGAGTTTTTGATTGACGTGGTCCCAGGAACTGCGCCAATCTCTAAGGCTCCTTACCGAATGGCACCGGCTGAGCTGCGAGAATTAAAGGCGCAACTCCAGGATTTAATGGATAAGGGTTTTGTGAGACCGAGTGTATCGCCTTGGGGAGCGCCGGTGCTATTTGTGAAGAAGAAAGATGGTTCGCTTCGACTGTGCGTTGATTATCGGGAGCTGAATAAAGCGACCATCAAGAACAAGTACCCTTTGCCGCGCATTGATGATTTATTTGATCAGCTGCAAGGGACTTGTGTCTTCTCCAAGATCGACTTACAGTCTGGTTACCACCAATTGAAGGTGAAGGCCGAGGACATCCCAAAGACGGCATTCAGGTCGCGGTACGGGCATTATGAGTTCACCGTCATGCCTTTTGGACTGACAAATGCCCCTGCAGCTTTTATGGATTTAATGAACAGGATTTTTCGACCATACCTAGATCGGTTCGTCGTTGTTTTTATTGATGACCTCCTAGTTTATTCCCGAAGCGATGCGGAGCACGAGGAGCATCTGAGGATTGTGCTACAACTTCTGAGAGAGAGGAAGTTGTATGCCAAGTTATCTAAGTGTGATTTCTGGCTTCGGGAGGTTGTCTTTTTGGGCCATGTGATTTCAGCCGCTGGAGTGGCAGTAGACCCGGCGAAGATCGAGGCAGTCCGGGATTGGCCCCGACCGATGACGGTATCTGAGGTTCGCAGTTTTATGGGCCTAGCAGGATATTACCGTCGGTTTGTGGAAGGTTTTGCGAAACTTTCCACACCCCTCACTCGTTTGACGCGAAAAGGGATTAAGTTTATTTGGAGTGAGGATTGTCAGAGGAGCTTTGAGGAATTAAAGAACAGATTGATGTCGGCTCCTGTCCTTTCCCTCCCCGTTATGGGGAAAGGATATGTGGTATACAGCGACGCATCGCACAGTGGACTTGGTTGCGTGCTGATGCAGGAGGGAAGGGTAATCGCTTATGCCTCCCGGCAACTGAAGGATTATGAAAAGAATTACCCTACCCACGATTTGGAGCTAGCTGCGGTGATTTTTGCACTAAAGTTGTGGCGCCACTACCTGTATGGGGAGCATTGCGAGATTTATACCGACCACAAGAGCTTGAAATACCTGTTCACGCAGAAGGAGCTCAACTTGAGGCAGCGCAGATGGTTAGAATTGTTGAAGGATTATGATGTAGACATATTATACCATCCTGGCAAGGCCAACGTGGTTGCTGATGCCCTGAGCAGGAGAGCAGTACAGAGTCTATCTTTGATGATCACCGATCAGGCGCCATTACTTGAGCAGATGAGGCGGTTAGAGCTCGAGGTTGTGTCCCCTGGGGTCTCTGCTAGACTCATGTCTCTAGTCGTGCAGCCCACTCTGTTGGACAGGATTCGGGAGAGACAGAGTGAGGACCCCCACCTGATGAGGATTCGAGAGCAGATGCAGACTGGTTTGATAGGGGACTTCTCAGTCGATGCCGCGGGAGTACTACGGTACCGGGACCGCGCGTGTGTGCCTATGGATGCAGAGATCCGAGAGCAGATCTTGAGGGAGGCCCACTATACACCTTATACCATCCATCCTGGTGGGACTAAGATGTATAGGAATCTTAAGGCACAGTTTTGGTGGAATGGGATGAAAAGAGACATTGGGAGATTTGTAGCACACTGTCTAACTTGTCAGCAAGTAAAAGCGGAGCATCGAGTACCTGCTGGCAAGTTGCAGAGTCTCCCAATCCCTGAATGGAAATGGGAACATGTTACGATGGATTTTGTCACTAGTTTGCCGAGAGCACAGACGGGAGCGGATGCTATCTGGGTAGTCGTGGACAGGCTTACCAAATCCGCTCACTTTCTGCCGGTTCAGATGACTTGGCCGATGGAGCGACTCGCACAGGTGTACTTGGCTGAGGTGGTTAGATTACACGGAGTACCTGTTTCCATCGTATCAGATAGAGACCCTAGGTTTGTCTCGCATTTCTGGAGGAGTTTACAGACAGCCTTGGGGACGCAGCTCCGATTCAGTACAGCATTCCACCCACAGACCGATGGGCAGTCAGAGCGCACTATTCAGACCCTCGAGGATATGTTGAGAGCATGCATTCTGGACTTTGGAGGAGGATGGTACCGACACTTGGGATTAGTTGAGTTTGCGTACAACAACAGCTATCAAGCGAGCATTCAGATGGCTCCGTTTGAAGCGTTGTATGGACGCAAGTGTCGGTCACCCCTTTATTGGAGCGACGTGGGTGAGAAGAAGACCTTGGGTCCTGATCTACTGTTAGAGGCAGAGGAAAAGGTCAGATTGATACGACGACACCTCGAGACCGCCCAGAGTCGACAGAGGAGTTATGCTGATACTCGACGGCGGGACTTAGAGTTTCAGGTGGGTGACCATGTTTTTCTGAAAGTCTCGCCTTCGAAGGGGATTCGGAGATTCGGTATTCGTGGGAAACTGAGCCCTCGTTATATTGGACCTTTTGAGGTGTTGGAGCGCTTAGGGCCAGTTGCCTACAGGCTTGCGCTTCCTCCCAGGCTTTCGGGTGTTCACAATGTTTTTCATGTTTCGACACTGAGGAGGTATGTTCATGACCCGTCTCATATCATCGATTTCACCCCTTTGGAGGTTGCTGAGGACCTGAGCTATGTTGAGCGGCCGTTGAGGATCTTGGACCGTGAGGTTAGGGAGTTGCGCAGTCGGGCCATCCCGTATGTGAAGGTTCTCTGGAGCAGTCATGATGAGCGCGAGGCCACCTGGGAGATGGAGTCAGCGATGTTGGATGCTCACCCCCACTTGTTTGAGGCCGCTACCTGAGGTATGACTTTTGTTTCGAGGACGAAACTTTTTCTTGTAGGGGAGGATGTAGTGTACTGGTTTTCCCATGCAACTTTCCGGTGAATCCACTGTGTAGAACACCTAGTGTTGGTGTCTGGCCCATGGTGCATCGAAGGGATGCCACAGATGGACCTCGTGAGACTTGGATAGATGATTTGGCCTTCGGCTGTGATTGCCGAATTTTAGAAAAGGTTTTGGGCCAATCTGAGGTTGGATTTGGATTCAGCGCGGAAAAAACGCTTGAAAAACGGCTATTTGCTTGTTGAATTTGGAGTCCGGATGACCAAATGCGGGCTTCCGGAAGTTTTGGGGGATTTTCGGTGCATGGGGGAGCCTCGTGGACCGGCCTGAGCCACGTGGCGGCCTATTATTGGCCGGCTCACGCAGCTCGGTCCACGGGTAGCGCGGCGGTGCATGGACCGCAGGCGGGTGGCACGTGGCGTGCCCGGATAGGCCGGCGCACGGCGGCACGGCTCACTGGAATTGCGGGATTGCGGTGGACCGGGCGCATGACACGTGGCGGCGTGGGATTCGCTGGCTCACGTGGTCCTCGGTCCCCGGGTGCGCAGAGGGGCGCCTCGGGACGGCGCGCGCGCACTGTGGCGCCAGGTGGGCCGTCAGGCCGCACTCGAGTGCGACGCGTGTCGGCACGCGATAGGCGGGCCGTACCTACCCCCGCTGACCGCGGGGGGACGCGTGGCGCGCGGGCTGGTCGCTTTGCACGGCTGTCCCCTGTTGTGGGCGACGTGGCAGCACCAGAGGATTTCGGGCGCGTCGGACAGGAGGCATGCAAACCGGTTTCCGGGCGCAGTGCGCCCGAAACATGCGCCCGGAAATCCGGACTTTGGTGTTATTGGGCTGGGCCTTTAAATAGCTCCCCCCATTCGCCCCTTTAGTTTTTTTGGACTTCTTTTCGCTGGGCTTCCTTCACAGAAATTCCTCCTCCCTCAGTGCACTACCCATTGGAGAAGTTTGAAGATTTTTTGGAGGCACGCTTCCCGAGGTTCACCATTTTACGGCGCGGCGCGACGCTTGTTCCCCGGCGATCCTCTTCGCCCCTTCTCAGTGTTTGGACTCCTCCGACTCACCCCGACCTCGGAATTTGCCGATTCTTGCGCCGTTGGACTCACGACAGGTAGGGCTTCAACTCCTGTGTTTTGTGGTTCCTCGATTTCCATGCTGATCTTGGAGTTTTCCTAGCACCCATTTGACCCTTTTTCTTCGCGACTTTTGGGACAGCACCGCAGTGTTCTTGCCATATCTTTTTGCTCAGGCGTCGGAACGAGGCCATTCAAAAAGGCAATTTTCATCTACGTTTCGCAAGGAGTCTCCTGGATTTTTCTCAGATTTTTCTGGACTTTACCCGTGGGTGAGAATCTTCTTTCTCTGTGGTTCCTTGTTACAGGAATTTGGTACAGTTTGGATTCGGGTGTACCCCTTGCCGGATTTTTATCTCAGCGTAGGAAACTCCATTTTGGGCGTGCAGGTACTCGATTCGACGGGCTCGTCGCAAGGATCGCGATAGTATTTTTCTTGGATTTTTCTGGGCATTATTCGCAGGTAAAAATTAATGATTGTGGACTGCTGATTTGGGGGACAGATTCTGGAAAGTGTGGATGTGTAGCTTATGTATTTTCCTTTGGGGTATTTTGTACAGATTGGTGGTGTGTTTGGACTGATCTTGGACTTCGCCTTTGGGAATTTGGAATAGCGCTTGAGGTGGGTGATGTTGTGAACCTCCTACTTGTGAATGTCACTAGGCCTATTAGAATGCCATGACTATGTGTTATTAATTGTGATTGTATCTAGCATGCTTGTATGAGATCAAGGTTCCTTTGTTGATACTTGCATTGTTAGCAGGCTACAAGTTAGTAATTGGTGTTTCCATGTTTAGATATGCAATTTAATTAGTTGGAAAGAATGCTATAGCCATATCACATTGTATGTTGAGGGAAGGTTTGGGCATGTGGTTAAAATGAATGTTGTGTAAGGGGTACTTGCTAGTAGATTGTGCATCTAAAATGAATGTTGTATAAGGGGTACTTGCTAGTAGATTGTGCATCTAAAATGTATTAAGTATCATATATCTTACCACATGTACATCGGGATTTCCCAAACACTTAATGTTGCATATGTTAGAATAATTGAAATGATTTTATCAAATAAAGGACTTTGCATGCTTGAATGGTCATCTAGCTAAGCCACCTTTTTCTGCTACACACCACATATTGGAATTGACTTAGGAGAAACCATGCTTTTATTCGTTCTCCTGTCGTCTAGTCTTAGGGGATTGTGTAGTCAGATGTTCAGAGTTGGGACAGTCGGGGATCGATGTTTGGGTGTTGCGGCGACCGCGACTGTGGGCGGTTGACCGGATTATTATTATTATTATTACTTTTGCATCAGATTGGAGGTAGGGGATCGAGTTTCCCTTTAGTGATGGGTTTTCCCACTTTGATCAGGGTCGTGACCCCGTCCTGCTATTTATGGTACTGATGATACTAGTGACTGTGATACTACGCTCGTGTGGGGTCGCTCCCCTCGAGTGCCACTCCGGAGTAGGATTCCGACCGTGTTGGGTGCCGGTCAGGCCGTGTGGGTGCCGGCTAGACCGTGTTGGGTTCCGGTCTATTTGGACAGGGGAGATACTGAGTTGTGTGGTTGACAGCAGAGCAGGCAGTTCCAGTGTTTACTGGTGTTTTGATTGGGTTGGTCTGTCAGTCCTTACGTTCTGGTGCATGTTTTTAGCCATTCTCTAGTAGGCATCGTAGAGCACGTTAGTGGTAGCTCTGCATCAGTAGTGTACTTGTAGCTTACCACATTTGTTTCATTTTTCGCCTCTGATAGTCCTAGTGGGCACGTCTGAGCTTGAGGTCTACCCACTAGGGGAGGCTACTGTTTTATAGTAGTTCTCACCTCCACTGTTTTCTCTTTTCTGTTCCCCTTTGTTTTGCAGAGTTCTCTGCGGGAGAGTCGCGGGACCCTCTTCCCTGGATCGAGGTAAGAGGATCGCTGATTAGCTAGCCACTGCCCGAGTTCGAGTTTAGTAGTTTTGATGTATCCCCAGTACACTCAGACGGTTGTATTTTCCTTTTATTTTGGGTCTGGCTGCGGCCAGCTGGTTGTATATATTTTGTTGAGCTGGGAGAGACACTTGTATATTTCTGAGAGCTTACTGTACTTTCATTTCCAGCATTTGTCTGAGTTGTATTAGTTTTAGTTTAGCTCTGTTTTATGCTATTTATTACTTGTTTTATATCTGAGCAGGTTATCAGCGCTTCGTGTACACGGAAAATTCCGTATGCACGGCGGATCGGTGGACGGGCCCGGGTTCTGGTTTACACCCGGCGTGACATATACGCCCCACTAGGCCCGACGACGATCTGCCCACCAAGACTACTAGAGGCAAAAGAAACTAATGCAGTAAAGCTGAAAGAAAGAAGCAGAAGACACTCTACAGCTACCATGCCTCTATCTGAATGCTCAAATAGGGAAACTTTGATAAATATATGCAACACTCGCACACCGAGGTGCTCAATCGACCCAATCGAGCTGACTGCCACCATCGGGTCCAGTCAAACCTGCGCCCACCTACAACCACCTCCCGCCGAAGCGGAACAGGAATTACGTAGGGGTCCCAAACGGACTAACTCGCCTATTGAGTAGTGGCTCATGTAGGCTATAGTCAAAATCCATGCTCTCTCTCTCAGAACGGATCAGACTCTCAAGATGCTCAACCTCTCACACAATGGTC
>JAQNDB010004553.1:0-23314 GCA_029204045.2 Tillandsia leiboldiana
CATTTCCATCCTGTATCACCCTTTGAGCATAGTAGATAGAGGCAGGTAGCTGTAGAGTATTTCCGCTTTCCTTTCTTCAGTTTTCTGTTATTCTTATGCCTCTAGTAGACTTAGTGGGCAGACCGTTGGGTTTGGTTGCTGGTACCCACTGAGAACTACTGTGTGTAGTTCTCACACCCGCTGCGGTGTATTTTTTTCACAGGACCCCTCTCCAGTTCCGGTTTCTGACCCTCCTGTTGCTGATGCTTCTGGACCGAGGGCGAGGGCGTCGCGAGCTAGTTCCCTACCCGTCCTTGGGAGTATAAGCGGTGCCCCTTTTTGAGATTTTGATGTACAGCCAGTAGATTAGTTTTATTTCTACTTTTGAGAGATCATTGTAGTGAGGTTATGACATGTACTGAGGACTGTACACTGATGTATTATTTTGGTTTACCTCCCTTTTTAGTTCTGATTTTTGTATCAGAGGATATTGTATATGACCGTATTTGGAGATGGATTTTGTATCTTTATTTTCAGTTGTACAGTAATAGATTTTAGTTTACAGTTGTTTTTTTTATATAGCTCTGATATCTTTTAGCTGTAGTAGCTTTTTGCAAGTTAGACGCTTCGCCTATGCTGGGTTTTGCATAGGTGGCGGATCTGTTGGCGGGCCCGGGTCGCAGTTCCAACCCCGGGGCGTGACAGATAGGTGGTATCAGAGCCTAGGTTGTAGGTCAGTGTGGACTTAGAAACCCTAGGCTTGTGGTTGGACATTAGGATAACTACGTGAGAGTCGTGGACTTATAGCGAGAGTCCTGATTGAGTTTTATACCTCTCCCAAGAGACGGGATAGTGATTGGCATGTTTATATTCTCCTAAGCGATTATGTTGGCTGCAGATAACATAATGCTGTGGAATTGATAACATGTCTTAGACTTTCGCTGGATTGGGTCGTATGGTTGCTGTGTCCTGATGTTTGTTATTGTACAGTGAACTACGATGCCTCTGAGACGTCGTGCAGTGAGGAAGGCGCATTCCGCATCTGATGAGTAACCCGAGCAGCGGGAGGCAGAGCTATCAGAGCAGAGCGAGACCCAGGAGTTATGGACCCAGATGACACAGATGTCGAAGGTTGTCCGACGGTAGGAGGAGGCCATGGAACGTTGGATGCGCCTGTCGGAACGAAGAGCACAACTAGTTGTAGCACTGCCTGAGTGTCTTCCAGCGCTTTCTTCCCATGCAGTGGCACCTCTAGTTGTACCAGCGGCACCGATTGAGCGAGCAGCCCCCTCCGTGCCAATGTTTAGTGCCGAGGCACCGAGGCAGGGTGGATAGCTGACAGCAGATGAGCTGTGGATCATGATCGATCTATTGAGCCAGTTTTGGCAGATGAACCAACCTGAATCGTGGTTGGTAGTGATGGAGAGACTGTTTGAGAGCCCCTTTGTGCCGAGAGTTTACGCAGTTGTTGAACTGCGCGCTCCATGTTGGAGGGACGAGGCGCATAAGATTGTGTATCTGGGAGTGAGTTGCGCTAGGATACCTTTCAGTTGATTCGGTCCCTTCGCTACAGATTATGGATGCCTTGATGGAATAGGCGTTGTTTATGGAGCATGTTGTGGCAGTGCTTTTGGATTGGGATCTATTGCTAGAGGCGATTTCTGGATAGAGGAGCTTGGCGCCAGGTGATGGAGGACAGATCACCGGCAGAGGCGTTCCCGATTTCCTTCCCTGGGTGGTCGATTTTCGAGACGCCAGAGGTCGGGTAGACCCCGGCAGCAGCATCAGCATCTGTGTGAGCAGAGACAGGGGTCGTGTTCCCTAGGTGGATAGTCTTGATGTTTCTGGAAGACTAAACGACAACCACTTGCATCGAGCGGATGAGTTTGTACCGCCTGGTTGGGAAGGCGCCACGACAGTGGATTCGGTTGTCGCAGACTTGATGTCATTACAGCAGTCTGAGTTAGAGCATTTTTGCTTTCCCTGCCTGGACTAGAGGTAGAGATGTTACCACGTGCACTAGAGGTACAGGTTCCTGTTGGTGTTGTGCACTTGGGGGAGCCTTGTGGATCATGTCTAGTGCATTGAGACTGGGATTTTTACCCGGCAGGTGTGACATGTTTAGTGGCAGCTCAAAGACTCTGATCAAGCACACAGGATGGACTGGTTGGCGCGTTATCATGCAACGACTGATTGGGGATATGAGATCAGTGACCTTTCCCGCGAGTGGGACAGGAGGAGTTCATTTCCACAGGCCACCGGGGTACCCTCCTTGCAGCAATGGCTTTAGCGGCGGTAGCAGACGCCACCACTCGAGCGTAGGTAACGATTAGGACTAGAGGTTGTGTTCCTAGGGGTCACGGTTAGATCGTAGTTCCGTTTTGGTAGCCACAGCAGGAACGGCCTTCAACACTTCTCTCCCTTTTCTCGCCTTGTCATTGAAATTTTCGAACAGGATGAAAGCTTCGAAAGGACTGCTCCAGAAATGGAGACGGTGCCTGAACCCGTTCTTGTTTGATTTGGGGCGAAGGCACTGGTCTTTCGAAATTTTCGGACTTTTCGTTAATTTCAGCTGTTTTCTAAACAGAGAGTTGGGGTTGACGACTTTCCTGCTGGGGGGGCCTTTACCTTTCTTGTTTGGTTGTGGTGACGTTCTTCGTGTAGATTGGACGAGTAGATTTGGTTAATCTTCCTTGCCCCATCTTTTTGGAGTTCCTGAGGTTTTCCACGTCTCAGCTCAGAGGTGTTTTGCTTTTGGAACCCCTCGCCCGTGATTGACTCGCTCCAGTTGAGATTTGTGGGTGTGGGAGTACGAGGGACGCCCGTTGCGAATTCTGGCTCGTGTGATGAGAGAATTGCGCAACCGGGGCCATGCCGTACTGATTATTGTTTTGTTGAGGAGTAATCACGGGGAGTGAGTAGCGACTTGGGAGCTGGAGACGGTGTTGATGGATACCTACCTTTGGCTTGGAGACTCCCTATTTGAGTTGTGTTAGGTTCGAGGACGAAACTTTCTTTTAGTGGGGGAGGATATGAGGACCCGGATTTCCCACATTTGGTTTACTATTGGATCTGTGGCTTCTGGAGGGCCCATGTTGGGTGTGGAGTGTGTTTGCGCGCATATTGGACCCGGCATGAAAACGGATCAAGATTGCTTTTCCGGGAAGTTTGGTAAATTTTAGAAGTGAAATTGGGCAAATCGGGCATCGGATTTGGATTCAGCGCGCGAAAACGCTCGAAAATGGACTTTGTACTTGTATTTTTCGGAGACCGGATGCCAAAACACGATTTTCGAGGCTAGGGTTTACTGTTCCGGCATCCGGAGTTGCGCCGGCCGCGGCGGAGCGCGGCGGCGGGCTGAGGCTCCAGCTGCCCGGTCCACCGCAGAGGCGTGCACCTGGGAGCTGGACGCGTGGCGGCTCCCGGTTGGCGGGCGCAGAGGCGCGGTCCACGAGAGTGACAGCGGGTGCACGGTGGACCGGAGCGGGACACGTGGCATCATGGCATTGGCTGGTGCACGAGCGCACAGTCCACGCTGCTGGTTGACGGGTGCCTCGGGATGCGTGCACGACACGGGGCCGCGGGCGGCGCGGCCGCGCACGTAGGCGCGGCGTGGGAGCGGCCGGGCGCACGTGGGCGCGAATCCTGAGGAGTTGACCCTGCGTTCGGCGGCAGAGCGGGAGGACACGTGGCGCGACGCGGTTGGTTGCGCTCGCTGTTGCCTGTTCGGGGACACGTGTCGCTCCAGGGACGATTCGGGCGCTGATGGTTTGGGGTGCATTTTGGGTACACTGTAGCAGCCCGAATGTTTTGGGCGCCCGAAAGTTGGGACACAATGGGTATTTCTGGATTTGTTGAGGTTGGGTCTATAAATAGCCCTCTTTGGCCTGCAATTGAAGCTTTTCCCGAGCTCTTCTTGTTACGGAATTTGAGTTGGCGTATTTCGTGAATTCGGTTAAGTCTTGAAGATTGAAGATAAAGAAGGTTGGATCATATAACTCAATCTCAAGAAAGAAGAATTCAAAAAGATCAGGTATGTTTAACTAATTATTTTTGGTGATCCGAATACTTCTTATAGTGTAGAAACACTTGGATGAATTTCTAATTGCATAAAAATCAAAAACTGGACATGGGACATGTTCAGGATCCGGATCAGACAATCCGATCCGGATCCCGAAGGTTATTAGTTCATACGCAAATTCAATCCGGATCCAAGCCCCTTCTGATCCGGATCCCGAACACTGGTTTTTACCGAATATATGAACGATCCGGATCAGGCATTTCAATCCGGATCCCGAACATTGGTGTTTGGTGAATTGTATGAACGATCCGATCAGGCACTTCGATCCGGATCCCGAACCTTTGTTTTTCTGGAAACTGTCTATCTCGTTACTGCAATCCGGATCGCCGAAATCCGATCCGGATCGCCGTCCTGAAAAATTCCAGAAAAGGTTAGTTTTTATTCTTATCTTCTTCCAACGGTTTCTAACCTATATATAGACCCTTTAATTCTCTTTTAGGGTACGACGCAAAGGCGTGAAATACGACCGAAATAGAAAAATCCACATATAGAGAAGAAAGGAAATACTAGATTAATTCTATGTTTCTTCATCTATATTATTAATTTGATTCTAGGTTTTCCAAACTCAGATTTTGAGTAGAATCAAATTAATGAATACTTAGATGGTATTTCCGATCTATTTCTAATCTAAGTATTCGGCGGATCATCACCACCCAAAAAAACAACGATTTCCCCAAAATCGGCGCGTGGACTCGCGTGGCCTTGTGGATTCAAGGTGCAACCGCTCTCGTGGATTCGGAGCGAGGTACGTTCGTGGATTCGAAGCATGCTACCTGGGTGAAGACCGTGGATTCGGTCGGACGTCGTGGAGTCGACGTTGGACGTCGTGGATTCGGCGTTGGACGCAGATCGTGGATTCGAGAAGCATTGCGGAGCGAGCGGAGAAGATCAACTAGGAGTGTATTGGAAAAAGGTTGAGTCGTCTGTGAGTACGGTATATCACTTTGTACGTGTTATAATTCTAGTGGATTTCACCTTGTTATCGGTCACGTGGTTTTTTTACTCCGGTTTGGAGTTTTCCACGTAAAAATCTCTACGTGTTATTTATTTTTCCGCATTGGTTGTATATCGCAAAGATTTTTGAGTGTTTATTGTTTACACCTATTCACCCCCCTCTAGGTGTTTTTTCCACTATTTAGATCCGATTATATATAACCCAACAAGTGGTATCAGAGCTGGAATAGGGTTGTAAACAATGGTTGAAGTTGAAACATCAACAGACCCCCGTTCTTCGATGGAACAAATTATGCCTACTGGAAAGTACGGATGAAAGCCTTTTTAATTTCCATCGACGAACGGGTGTGGCAATCAATTGAATTAGGATGGTCTAATCCAACTGAATTTATTGGTGATGTTCGCACCATCAAACCTAGGTCGAAATGGACCAAGGAAGAGATTGATTTATCTTCTTACAATGGCAAAGGGATTAATGCTTTATTTAATGCTTTGTCGCAAACAGAGTTCTCTCACGTCTCGGCATATGAGACTGCGAAAGAAATCTGGGATGTTCTTCAAGTTATGCATGAGGGAACTACCTTGTGAAGATTCAGAAACTGCAAATGCTTACGAGCAAGTTTGACTCTATTTTCATGGCAGAAAATGAATCTTTCACAGGCTATTACACACGATTGCAAGACATCGTAAACTCATGTGCTAACTTGGGAGAGAAGATTCCAGAATTTAAAGTTGTAAGAAAAATATTAAGAACTCTTCCTGAAAGATTTCGATCCAAGGTTACAGCCATTGAAACTATTAAACACCCGGACGAAATCCGTGTAGAAGAATTAGTTGGTTCTTTACAAACATATGAAATGACATTTTCTACTAACTATTCTTTGGGAAAGGCATCCTCTTCTAAGTCTTCAGGTTATGCTTTGAAAACAACAAAAGAAGAAGACGCGGATTCATCCTCCTCAGACGATGACGAGAACCTATCTATGGAGGACTTTGAGAAGCAGCTCGCTCTCTTGACAAGGAAGTTTCGCCGAAATTTTCGAAGGGGTAATTCAAGCAAAACTCCAACCTTCGAAAAGTTGAAGAAAGGCAAGGGTTCTTCAAGTTACAAGTCAAGAAAGCAAGAGGGTTTTTCTAAGGATAAGAAAAGCTCAGAAGGACAAGTCCAATGCTTCAAGTGCCGAGGGTACGGCATATCTCAACGGAGTGTCCCAATAAGAATCCGTCAAAGAAGAAAGCGATGCAAGCCGTCACTTGGGATGACACCTCATCGTCAAATGAGTCATCGTCAAGTGATGAAGAAGATAACGCAACGGCGTTCCACGCATCCACATCTTCACCCTTCATGTGCTTAATGGCAAGTACATCCGACTCACTGTCCAACTCCACTGTTGAAGAGATTGCAAACGGACGATGAATCGGATAATTCGGAAGGTGAAGATTTTGCTCTAGCCTACCACAGACTTTTGAGGGATTCAAAGAAACTGGCTAAGCAAAACAAGCGGGTGAGAGGGAGATTGCAGGATCTCGAAGAAGAAGTAAAAAGGGTAACTTCTCTCTCGACCGATCTTGAAGTGGAAAGGGATAATCTGATAAAAGCAAATGCTTCACTTCAAGAGTCCAATGAGCAATTCGAGAAGAATTATGTAGATATGGTGAACAAAGCGAATTACTTCTTGAAGCTCAACGGCGAGGCTCGACAGGAAAAATTGGAAATGACAGAGACCATTCTCCAACTCAAGGATGATTTACAGCGATTTTCATCAGAAAGGAGTAAGTTGGATAAGCTTCTTGGTCTTGGTCAATCAAACAAATTCGGCCTCGGATACAATCGAACTGAAGACAATTTTAGTTCGGTTGGGACAGTCTTTGTGCCCCAGTCGGTATCTCCTCCTCCGACACCGGAATTGACGACAAACAACGACAACAAACCTACTTCCTCATCTTCGGAATCATCAAGCACCAAGGTATGCTTTCGTTGTGGTATTGCAGGGCACATAAGAAGAAATTGCAAGAATGGAGCCAAACGCTCAACTCAAGCACTTCTTGCAATGACTACCAAAAGGGTGATTCCTCGGAAATCAAATGCAAATTATTCGAAGGAAAAGAGCCCTCGGTAGTTCATCAAACAAGACGACGACGTCAAGGAAAAGCGATGGATCTCACAAGACGCTTTCACCAAAGGTATCAACTTCACAATCATTTCCGACGTACACCAAAACTCGAAAGGTTTGGGTACGCAAAGGTGAAATCTTCCTTGTCTTGTTACAAATATTTTCTTGCATGCATATGATAATTCGTCTTGGTATCTGGATAGCGGTTGTTCCCGTCATATGACCGGTGACAAAAACTGCTTTCAAAATTTTGAGAAAATCTCCGAAGGACTTGTAGTTTTCGGAGACGGTCAGTCTTCCAAAATTGTTGGAAAAGGAACAGTAGCTATTCCAGATGGCCCGATTCTGAATAATGTGTTATTTGTTGATGGCCTTAAGACTAACCTCATAAGTATCAGTCAACTTTGTGACAATAGTTTTTCAGTTAATTTTTCATCTGTTGAATGCATTGTAACTGATAAGGACCATGTTTTCTTTTTAAAGGGGGTTATATCTGAAAACAATTGTTATGTTGTTCCCAATAAAATTTCTGAAAATTGTAACTTAGCCTCTTTGAATAATGAAACACTTTGGTATGAAAGGCTAGGTCACATTAATTTTAAGGAACTTGCTAGAATTTGTCACGCCCCGGGGGTTTGTTTTAGCGGAAACGATTCATAAAAGTCGAATATTTGACGTGTAAAATTTTTCTTTTGTTTAAAAGAGAACCCCTCTTCCCCGGCACGTGCCCAGACCCGCCACACATACAGGATCCCTCTGCAAACGGACAGAGTCTCCCCTGTACGTGCACGGCGTAGCGTTCGGTACATGTTCCAACATACACAACCAATCAATCACAACAGTTATTCATAAACAACCAGCATTCTAAACTAATACAAGAAAAAACATATGGCCGATCAATTTGGAAAGGATAAATCCACAGTTTTGAAAGAGCGCCTACCCGGCGCTTACGTTTTGAAAGCTAGTTTCGAAATCAGCATAAATCCACAAGGTTTGAAAACGGTGCCCACCCGACACCAAGTTTTGAAATCCCTTTCGCAATCCATAAATCCACAGGGTTTTGAAACCAGTGCCCACACGACACTTAGATTTTAAAAACGGTTTTCGCAATCTTTTCTTTGACTTTTCCCTTTTTGATTTTCAAACGGCCAATGGAAATATAAGGAAAGTAACGCACAAGGGGCACTAAATGCAACCCGTACCGACATCCACGCCGACCCCACGAGGGTATCGCGAACCTCTCACATAACTACAATGCAATGAAAAGCGAGAAAGAAAGAAGAAATACAGTCCGAGGTCCCCAGCGACCCAGCTGCTCCTGTCCCGTCCTCACCAACGCCTACCTCTCCCCCCGCCTGAACCCTGTCACGAAGTGGGATGTCAGTGACGTAAAAAAAAAAGTAGAGCAGGAGAATATAGTAAAACAAACCGTGAAGACAACCGGAGCAACCACCCCCCCTCAAGGGGGAAAAAGCAACCTGTACACCTGTATCCTGTAATGCCCGGACACGTCGGACAACTAAACCGACGGCCCATACCGTACCTGCAGAAAACCGACCACGTCGGACAACTAAACCGACGGGTCGCACCGCTCGCACCTTGGCGCCTCAACCCCACCACTAATAAGGGGCCCCACTACGTCACCTCGTGGGTATACACGGGTCAGAGACCACTTTTCCGGAAAAGCGCACCCTTTGCGGTGGCCAAACCGCGGGTGCGCGTGTGGCAACCTCGAGCCAAGTAACCGTAACCACCATCATGTCAGTATCATAATATAAATAACAAGAGTAATGAGGTAAAGTGCATAATCGAAAGCAAGGTAATAATACGCGCACTCGAAGGTGGCCCGCTGACATATAATGGTTAAAAAGAGAACAACCGTCGGTAACCGACGCTAAACACTATAGAGAACCCGCTGACATGCATAAGCTATCGCCCATCATTATTTAACCCCAGTACACTTAGAATAGATCCCGTCCAATATGATAGAATTTAGAGGCTAGGAATAAAGTAAAAACGACCCACCTGAATGTAGGCCGATCCCGGACTCCCGCTAGCTACTGGGAGGCTGGTGCTGAGCAACTGGGCCCTGAATAATGAGATCTGGTCAGTAATAGACTCACGCAAATCCTTCCCGACGATCCGACAGCAACGAAAAGCTTAAACGGGAGGATATCGCCGATTTATCGATCAAAATCCAATTCCCGGTCAACGAGGACCTACGGAACCCTAACCAGATGCCTAGTAGATTTAAAAACACTATCTAAAGGCAGCTAATATGTCCAACTTACATTTTAGTCTAATATGTTCTTAAATTTGCATAACAACATTAATTTAATTGCCCGTTTCGGCTCGTTCTTGAAATCCGGGGGTCCAACGACGACGCCGTAAGTTTCAGCGCGTTCGTTACGTCGAGACGGAGGCCGTGCTCACAGTATTTGGGCCGAGACCAGGCCCATTTACAAGTTGGCCCATAAACACAAGTGCTCCCAATTAGTATTGTTGCGACTTAATATATACTTGATCTACAAGTGATCTAACTGGAGCATGGGGTTCAGTAATAACAGAGGAGTGGTGTGCTCACCTTGCACGCGTCGGAGGCCGGCCGGAAAGATGGCCGGAGCAACACCCAAGTTTGGATCAAGGCTCGGTTTGGGTGTTCTTGGAACAACAGTGGCTCAGACCTGGAACCAAGGTGAGCATCAGTTAGAAGAGGTCCCCAGGAGGTCTCGGGTCTATGCGGGGTCGAGCCCCGGCGGCCGGAGGCGGCGGCGGCCGGAGATGAGCCCGAATGACAAGGCTCGGGTCAAGAATTAAGACCCAACACAGAGTGGTGATCTGGGTTAAAATAAATTCATGGAGAGCTTGCTTAGGGTCTGTAGACCTCACCTGAGTGGTTTCCGGAGTCCCGGAGCGCCGGGGATCGCCGGCGGTCAGGTCGAGGCAAATCTCGGGTGCAATCCTGTAGATGAGGATGCCGACACTAAACCTTGCATGCAACCGTATGGGAGAGCTCCCAAGAGTCAGAGGAGCTTACCCAGTCGGTTTTCCAGCGTCCGGGAGCGACGGCAAGGCGGCGCCGGCGAGGTCGGAGAAGCTTCAACAGCCGTTAATGGCGGATTCCGGCGTTGTCCCTCCGGGCCGGTGCGAGATGGACCAAAAGGTCTGTCCTGATGTCGTGAGGCTTGGTGCAGGGTTGGCCGGCGACGGATGGCCGCGGCAGCGCCGGACGGCGGCGATCGGGCCTTGTGAAGAAAAACCCGTTTCTAGGGCACTCGTGCGCGGGCCCGATCCTCGTCCGATCGCGATGGGGCTTCGTGGGGATGTTTCAGTCACCAAGAGGACCCGATTCAACGGCTCAGATCTCGATCTTGTCGGCCGGATGAAGCCCGCGCCTTTGCCGGGAAAGTGGAGGAAGAAAGGTCTCCCCCGCGGCGGCGCGCGGCGGCGGCGGCGCTCGGGTTCACCTCCACCCGGCTTCTGCTACACGAGGGACCCTACAGGTGGGTTCTTGACCGCTCAAAACTCTCCCGAGCACCCTCCTTTTTCCAGCACCCGAGAGAGGATGGTTTCTCGAAGCCCTTCTTCTCCGGCGACTGGGGAGGCGGCGGCCGGTGCGGCTGGGTCCGAGGAGAGCGGCAGAGGAGAGGAGGTGGTTGCAGAAGCGGCTGAGGCTTGGCTTTAGGGTTTCTTCCAAAAACTCTAGCTCGGGTGTAGAGATCTATATATAGGGTTTGCTACAATCACAATGAAGTCCTTCTACACTCGGTATTTCAACCTAGGTCCACCACAAAAGTTTAGTCTTGCACTTAGGTCCCTCCCTATGCAATGGCACGCATTTCGAGGCAGATTCACTAGGGTCTTATGTGCAATTAACACTATTTTTTGCCTTGTTTCACGCTTTCCGAGGCGATCCGGTTGTCGAAACGGAAAATGGACTGCGCCATGACGTCCGGCTCGACGAGACCTATCAGGTAGCGATTTCTGATTTTCGAAAAACTGCCCGGATAAAATCGCGGTCCATAAAATACAGTTCCGGAATACAGTTTTCACGCTTTTCGAGACTCCAGGGTCGTCAAGCAGAAATTCCGTCAGCGCCATTGCGTTCGGAACGACGAAACCGTTCGAATCGACTACCTGAAGTGCTAGGATCGGTTTCCAGACAGCGATTTGGCAAGCGTTCGCACTTAGGGGTATTTGAATTTAGGGTTTACTGTTCATCAACAGTAACCCACTTAAGTGCACTGTGCACAGAGGACACTGTTACATTGGTCGCGAGATTCGTCCACTTCTTAGTTGAATTCTGGACGATCCGACCGTCAGATCGAAAAGTGCTGAATATGAATCTCGCTCAGTTCGACGAGACGATCGCAACGGTCAACTCGGATTTCCAAGATCATGTCCGGATTGGAAAGTAGCCTTTTTGTCTCGTAAAACGTGCAACTCGCACACTGGCAATTGACTAAATAAATCAACATAGGTCCTTTGAATTCAAAAACCAGGTCAAAAATTCGCTTTTAGACTATTTATAAAATATTTTGAGTTTTTACATCACTTACAACTTAAAAGAAGTTTCGTCCCCGAAACTTACAACTTAAAAAAATTTTATTCCCGGAGCTTACAGCCTGAAGTCATACTCTTATGAAAATGCTCAAAAAGTTTAATCGAGGGCTACAAGTCAGTCGCAAGGTATCTACAACTCTAAGGCTACTGATTTAGACCCAATCTGGTACTCCTCATTACAGGGCAGAGTATTTCCTCAGTTCTTTCGACCGTCCGTTGCCTGCAGCCAACGTGCTTACCGAAAGAACAGCGGAATACCAAAGGTTTGTCGCCAACAACAAGTTGGGGACGCAACTCCCACCAGAAGGTATATCACATACTTCCCAACACAATCTCAGTGCCCGAAACATAACCTTTGTCAAGGATTACTACCGCCTCGTGGTCACAACCATCACCATGACTAACACATAGGCGAGTCCACGTCGATCCCCAAAACCTGTGCAAAAGGTGGGGTCAATTTGCATCCGTCCCAAAACCTGGTTACCATCGGGCCCATAGGCCAACGAATTAAGACACGGGGACACTGAAGGGTCAGCAACTTGTTCAACCTCTAAGCAAACTGTGAGGCTAGTGCAATAATAGCAGTCATCTACTGCTATGCCATCAGCTGGACGATTACGAAGAGAACAGTGATTTAACCTTTAACCACCGTAACTGATCCGAGCACTCTGGCTCCATTGAAACATCAGCCCACAGCCGAAACCATGACCGCGGCTAACCCTGCACTAACAACGATCCCAAAAACCGGAGTGCGTACGACTAATAACCGAAACAACGAGACTCAACTGTGTGAAACACACCTGAGCTCCAAACCACTATGCCAATACCCTACGCTCTCTTGTGAACACAAGTCATCCTAGGGTTCGTTCCTAACCAAATACCCAGGTATCGGATCGGAAAGGCGGAAATTTGTGCATCGGAAACTGTGCAATTCACGCACCGGTATGCAAAACGCTAAGGTTAGATCTGCTTTCTCGCCCGCGAGCACACTAGAATTTCTCGAGTGCTACATCACTCACACCTTAAAAGAAGTTTCATCCCCGAAACTTAGATACGCCAGGGATCCAATACATGGGAAAAGTGGCCAAACATGTCCGACTTGCGCTTCCCGTTGGCCTTGCGCCCCTCGTGATCTGTACTGCTTCACAATCACAAACTCGCAACCCAAAACCTCAAGACTATGCCTTGGTCATGGGGAGCTGGCGACAAAACCCAGGAAGCACGGTCCTACTTCCATCTTGGCACCCAAGGGGGGTGCGACACTCTGATTAACCTCTACCGCTCGGTCCCAATCCATTGCCCTTCCAAGCACCATACGCTGAGCCGAGCTGCATACCCCCAGGCCAACGATCACATTCCCAACTAGGAGTATTTAAGCTCTAGGTCCGCTCAACAAAAGGAAGAATCAAGCCCAAACGAACAAGATTCGCTAGTCCCAGTGGTCTCTTTTCTCGACCCCAGGGGGAATCCCAAGACCCCCACAACAACACTACTACACGAGCCCAAACAATACGACTACACAAACGCGACAACCGAGCTAAACCGAGAAACAAAACTTAACCCGTACTCACACACCCCACAAGTCAGTTCTAGACTCCGCTAGTATAGCACTTAACCAACTATCTAGAAAACGGGACATATACTTTTCCCCCCGCTCCCCCGATCACTCGCGTTCTACGCTTCTATGCCTTATTCGATTCATTCATTCGTAGCTAAGTGTGGCATCTCCGTGGATGTCGGACACTGACTCTGCGTCCCCGGCCGATGATCTAGTACGGGCCATGTCTGTCACACATCACAAGAGTCAACTTTAGACTACCCTACTAACAACAACCATAAAGTGAGAGAAAGGACTCAACATTTTCCCCCCCCTCGGTCACTCACGTTCTACAGTCCTATCCCCTACCCATTTCATTCGTATGTAGGCATGTGAGGATTGTCCACGGATGTCGGCACTAACTGTTGTGATTGAAAGAACTCTCTGATACCATTTAATCTGTCACGCCCCGGGGGTTTGTTTTAGCGGAAACGATTCATAAAAGTCGAATATTTGACGTGTAAAATTTTTCTTTTGTTTAAAAGAGAACCCCTCTTCCCCGGCACGTGCCCAGACCCGCCACACATACAGGATCCCTCTGCAAACGGACAGAGTCTCCCCTGTACGTGCACGGCGTAGCGTTCGGTACATGTTCCAACATACACAACCAATCAATCACAACAGTTATTCACAAACAACCAGCATTCTAAACTAATACAAGAAAAACATATGGCCGATCAATTTGGAAAGGATAAATCCACTGTCACGCCCCAGGCCCCAGCGGAAGCCTACCCGGCACGTGCACAGACCCGCCGTGTGCACAAGGTACCCCCCGGTACACACAAGGCGTCTACAACAACCAAGCAGAAAGGAAGCAATATACACAACCTACTAGTAATCAGAGCACAACACAACTAAACTATACATAAAAGAGGAAGGTAGATAATAACTATCATGCAACAAGTTAAAATCCAATATACAAATTTGGTTCCTTCAAAAACAACTTATCAAAATACACGGGTGGTTTCTATGCCAAAATACACTGACACCTCTCCAAGAAAACAAAAGAAAAGGTGCCCCGCAACCACCTCGAGTGGTGCGACGGGGATTAGCTAACTATGCGATAACCCCTTGCCACGGTCCCGAGCCCCTCCCGCTGCGGATGGCTCTGCAAAACATCAACCCAAATGGGGTGAGAACTATTAATCAATAGTTCCCAGTGGGTAAGCCGCCGAGAGAAGCGAATTACACCACTAGGTCAACTGAGGCATAAGATAGTATAACTGCTGAAATAAAATGCAGGTAATAAACAACTGGAGTAAAGTAAAGTACTCTACTACTATCATGCCTCTATGCTCATATACAAAGTAATGATGATATGAATCTATCATGTTATCATAATGTCCAACTACAATGAGTAGTATTATTTATGTGGTGTCCAATGTCGAGTTTGCTCTCATGTATGCCCAACTACCATGAATGTATCATCTATGTGATATTTCAATGTCAAGTTTAGTTAACTTAATCCTTTTCTCTTGAAGACTTTCTTTGAGTCTAAGCTTGAGCCATGCCTCATGGTCCCGTGGTGGCACCCCCCAAGGAGCTATGCCAATCCAACGGCGTCCCAATCGGCACCCAATCCCGCACGGCGATCATAATGTCGCAAATGGCCAACTCCGGAGTGCCGGCTTGGAGGGAGCGACCCTACCAAGCATGTGCGAATGAGCACAAACGGCAAGCAAGCAAGTCTCGATCATCGTGTCTGAAACACGGAATAGCAAGTCATCGTGTCTAAAACACGGAAAAGCAAGTCATCGTGTCTAAAACACGGAAAAGCATCATCGACCTTTAGGTCGGGGAATAGTATTTCAAGTGTCAATGTTTTATATACAATATTAACATTATCTTGCATAATGAAAGAGTAAAACATTTACAAGTTGTCCTCATGTCTCAAACATGGAATCTGACTATTTCATCTTGATTGTACAAGTTTAGAAATTTTCTACTTGTATCTCACAACACTAGATGACCCTAATGTCGTAATGTCCAATTACACATGATCATATGCATAACATATCTCAATAATTCTATAACATGTATAGTTATTCTCTATTCGTATCCAAAAGCTTAAGTTCACGAAAATTCCTATTCAATCCCCCCTCAAAGTGCCCATGCACCTACAATGTTTACCTCTACTACATAGAGTATGAATTTTTCTACACATGAAGGGGTTCAAATGCATGATCATAAATCATGATAAATCAAACGATGCATATTTAATATAACAATGATGCCCTAAAAGTCTATAGAAGACATAGGGGGAGTTCACCCATTTCGGTGGGGTCAGACCCACCGGATAGTTGCCAAATCCTTATGAAGGATCCTTACCAAGAAGCCCACACTTCCTCTTATGCCCTAAGAGAAGTTTCCAAAGGGTTAAAACATCACAAAACCCTAATATCAAAATCCCTTAAAATTATAAGGAAAATAGGTGGAAAAATACCTTGGGTTGAGAAATCTTGCTAAATCTTGAAATCCAAACAAGAAAAGTTTCAAAACCAACCCACAAGAGTGTTCTACACCCATCAATTCCACCCCAAAAGCTATAGGTCAAAAAGCCCTAAAGTAAACCCTAGTTTTCCAAAAGCTAGGTTTTCCTTCAAAAATCCCACAAGAAATGAAAAAGAAGTATTCTAAACCTCTTTGAGCTCGAATCCCACCTTGGAAAAGCAAAGGATAGGCACAAAAGCTCCAAACTTCTTTCTTCTCCAAGTGCTAGCCTTCCTCCAAGCTCTTGTAGCAAGCTTCAATGGTGGAGAAGGGGAGGTTGAAGAAGAACCCAAGTAGAGAGAGGTGTTGGAGAAGGAAATTTAATGTCTCTTTCTCTCCCTTTCTCTCTCTAGCACTTTCTCTTGCCCTCTCCAAATGAGAGGAAAAGAGAGGTGACGAGGGTTAAAAACCCTCAAGCAACAAAAGCCAAAAAGCCCTCCTCAAGAAATGTTATTACATTTCTTACTGGGCTGTCCAGACCCGCACGATCCGGATTGCCCTATCCGATCCGGATCCCGAACGTGGAATTTCCAGTTTCGCGCAGACGATTCGGATCGCCCCAATCCGATCCGGATCCCGAAGCCAAAACCCCCAAAAATCAAAATTTTCGAAAATTTCCGATTTGCGCCCAAACTCACCGGAAACCTTCTAGAACCTTCCGGAAGCTTACAAAAACATTCTAAGGGTATCATTCAACCCTCCACACACTCGAACTTCGCAATTTGCTAAAGTTCAGTGTACTACAATCACCCCTCCTAAAAAGGAGTTTCGTCCGCGAAACTAGAAGTCAAGTACCTCAAGTCTCCAGCTGAAAAAGATAAGGGAAACGCTCCTGCAGCGCGCTCTCCAGCTCCCACATGGCCTCGCGATCCTCGTGATTGCTCCAAAGTACCTTCACATAAGGTATCTCGCGATTCCGAAGTTTCTTCACCTCACGAGCCAAAATCCTCACCGGTTGCTCCTCAAAGCTCAAGTCCTCGCGTAGTTCCAATGGGCGAAGTCCACCACAAGAGATGGATCAAAAACATACTTCCGGAGCGTCGAAACATGGAACACATTGTGCACTCCCGATAGGTTAGGCGGTAGAGCAAGTCGATAAGCCACGGGGCCGATACGCTCCAAAATCTCAAAAGGTCCAATAAATCAGGGACTTAGCTTCCCTCGGATGCCAAATCTCTTGACTCCTCTAGTCGGCGATACTTTTAGGAAGACATGGTCTCCAACTTGAAATTCCAAATCGCGCCGACGCTTATCTGCGTAACTCTTTTGTCGACTTTGAGCTGAAATCAAACGTTCCCGAGCTAGTCGAACCTTGTCTTCGGCCTCTTGAAGTACATCGGGGCCTAAAATCAATCGTTCTCCCACCTCGCTCCAATGAAGAGGTGATCGACACTTTCTTCCATAAAGAGCCTCGAATGGCGCCATCTTGATACTTGCTTGATAACTATTGCTATAGGCAAACTCGGCCATCGATAGATATTGATGCCAACCACTTTGATAATCTAAAACACATGCTCTGAGCATGTCCTCCAAGATTTGTATGGTTCGCTCAGACTGCCCATCACTCTGGGGGTGGAAAGCTGTACTGAAATCCAACTGCGTGCCTAGGGCCTCGTGAAGGCTCCTCCAAAAATGAGATGCAAATCTTGGATCTCGATCGGAAACTATAGAAACAGGCACCCCATGCAAACGCACAATCTCATCAAGGTACTTTTGTGCAAGCTTCTCTCTAGACCAAGTAGTATGGATAGGGATAAAATGAGCAGATTTAGTTAACCTATCCACGATCACCCAAATCGCATCATGCCCAGCCTGAGAGCGAGGCAATCCAACAACAAAATCCATGGCGATCCTCTCCCACTTCCACACGGGAATGGGTAAGCTCTGCAACTTGCCTGCGGGAAGTCGGTGCTCGGCTTTCACTTGTTGACATGTCAAGCATTGAGCCACAAATTTTCCAACATCATTCTTCATGCCGGGCCACCAATAAAGTAACCTTAAGTCCCTGTACCTTTTGGTGCCACCTGGGTGAAGAGAATAAGGTGCTCGGTGTGCTTCCTTCAGGATCTCTTCTTTGATCTCCAAATCCGTCGGTACATAAAGTCGACTTCGAAAACGAAGTGCGCCATGATCGTCCACATGAAACTCACCTGCTCGGCCGTCCACAAGTGTAGCCCGAATCTTTTCCAAGCTAGGATCTTGAACTTGTTTCATCTTGATCCTTTCCATAAGGGTCGGTTGCAACACCAATGCCATCAATCTCACGGGTGTCTCGGGTGCCACAACCTCCAACTCCAATCGTCTCATATCTTGAAGTAATGGTTGTTGGTAAGTGATCATCATTGCTAAGTTCTCCATCGATTTGCAACTTAGAGCATCTGCCACTACATTTGCTTTCCCAGGATGATAGAGAATAGTCCTATCATAATCTTTAAGCAGCTCCAACCATCTGCGCTGCCTAAGATTCAACTCCTTCTGACTAAAGAGGTACTTTAGACTCTTATGATCAGTATGTACCTCACATACTCACCGTATAAGTAGTGTCGCCACAGCTTCAATGCAAATACCACGGCGGCTAACTCCAAATCATGAGTGGGATAGTTTTTCTCGTAGTCCTTTAATTGACGAGAGGCATAAACAATAACCTTCTCGTTTGCATCAAAACACACCCTAACCCACTCAAGGAAGCATCACTGTAGATCACGTATCCTGCTCCTGCAGTAGGCAAAGCCAAGATCGGGGCGGTTGTCAACCGATCCTTCAATTCCCTGAAGCTTCTCTCACATGCATCATTCCAAATAAACTTGATGCCTTTATGTGTTAGTTGCGTGAGGGGAGTAGATAACCTTGCAAATCCCTCAACAAAACGCCGATAGTAGCCGGCCAAACCGATAAAGCTCCGGATATCGGTGATGTTCGTCGGTCTAGGCCAATCCTTAATTGCCTCAATTTTCTTGGGGTCCACAGCTATTCCTTTATCCGATATTACATGACCCAAGAACGCTACCTCTCGTAGCCAGAACTCACATTTCTTCAACTTGGCGTAGAGCTCTTTCTCCCGAAGTAATTGCAACACTTGCCGCAAGTGATCCTCATGTTCTTCATCACTTCGAGAGTACACCAAAATATCGTCGATGAACACCACGACGAATCTATCCAAAAAGGGCTTGAAGACACGGTTCATCAAATCCATAAAAGCTGCCGGGGCATTAGTGAGCCCAAACGGCATAACAGTAAACTCATAGTGTCCATACCGTGTCCTAAAAGCCGTCCTAGGAACATCCTCGGGCTTGATCTTGAGTTGGTGGTATCCAGACTGAAGGTCAATCTTCGAATACACTCTTGATCCTTGGAGTTGATCAAACAAATCATCAATCCTCGGCAATGGATACTTATTCTTAATTGTGACCTTGTTTAGCTCACGATAGTCCACACAAAGGCGAAGCGATCCATCCTTTTTCTTGACGAACAAAACTGGTGCTCCCCAAGGTGAAACGCTCGGTCGGACGAAGCCCTTTTCCAACAAGTCTTGAAGTTGTGCCTTGAGCTCTTTTAACTCTGCAGGTGCCATCCGATATGGTGCCTTCGAGATTGGGGTAGTTCCAGGGATCAGATCTACCACAAACTCGATCTCCCTATCCGGAGGCATCCCCGGTAGCTCTGCCGGGAACACATCAGTAAACTCTCGCACAATTGGGATATCCTCCACTCTCGGAGTCTCACTGCTACTATCCACAACAGTAGCCAAGTAGGCGACGCATCCACTCCTAATCAGCTGTTTTGCTCTAGCGGAAGAGATAGCCATCGCAAACAGCGAACTCTTGCAGCCTCTGAACACAATTTCCTTTTGTCCCGGTTCTCGAAACGTCACGAGTCGATTCTCACAATCAAGTAGTAGCATGATATCTTGTGAGCCAATCCATGCCCAAAACCACATCAAATTCTCCAAGTCGATGGAGGGCCAACAAATCTGCCGGCAAAATCCAATCCCCAATCCTAACAGGACAACTAGGGGAAAACTCCCGAATCTCCAAGGTATGATCGGGAACTAAAACTCGTCGTCCCTCACAACGTGCGGAATACTGTTAAGTAGTCGAGTAAATTCCCTCTCGTGCTCCGCCACGATTTTGTCTCCTTGCCTCAAGGTGCGGAGGTCTCTTTCCATTGCCTTTTCGCGCTCGCCGGAAAATACTTCATTGCAAGCATCTTCTTGAACCGCGGCCATGTGATTGCCGCCAAATCGGTCGTGGGATCATCCCGAATGTCCGTCCACCACTGGTAAGCATCGCCCTCAAGATGGTGTGTCGCCAACCACACCCGGTCCCCCTCCGCTACGAAGGTATCATGGAAAAGTTTCTCCATGTGTAAAATCCACTTCTCAAAAACCCAATAATCGGGTTCCTCTCCATCCTATGTCCGAGGCTTGGATTCCCGGAATTCCCTCAACGAACCATGAGTCGGTCCCGCTCTTCTCCTGCTACCATCTTCGGTAAAACCGTCCTCGCTGGTGGAGTCTGAACTGGTGGTGACATCACAACCTCTTCCCGGCGCCCAGCACTCGGAGTGTGATGTGAAGACTCGGGCACCTCAGGTCGAAGTGCATCGGTCACTCCACCCATGTGCTCCTGTGGTTGCACTGGTGGGTGCGAAGGGTCTTGAGTTCCCCTTGCCGCCAACTGCTGGGTCAAAAGAGTTTTCAACCTCGGCATCCTGCATCCTGCCGACGCGAAGCCTCAGCCGCTCCACTACATCAGCTAGCATAGCCAACTGCTCTCTCAAATCTCGGACCTCACTGGATCCGGAAGTAGCGGATATCTCCGCATCGGCCTCCTCGGCCGTCATGGAGCGAGTCGTAGGCATCACAAACTGTAACAGGCATAAAATGCGTAGGTTAAAATAACCAACGCAAACGCATCCCCACTCAAAACAAATCCCAATCATGCGAAAGCAAATGAAGCATGCCACAATTATTTCCCGATGTCAGGTTGTCGGCCGCCAACCAGACCTTTCAAGGAAATAAAAGGTGCAATCACTTCGATCAACTCCAACTCATATGAAGTTATCGTATTGACCCAATCATGTTACTTTCGCCAAGTAATCATATAAGACCCCGTCTCTCACGTTCTTAATCCTTATGGTCCAACCAGCCTAAGGTTTGCTAGGTCCTCTAAGACTCAACCCTAGGCTCTGATACCAATATAATCTGTCACGCCCCAGGCCCCAGCGGAAGCCTACCCGGCACGTGCACAGACCCGCCGTGTGCACAAGGTACCCCCCGGTACACACAAGGCGTCTACAACAACCAAGCGGAAAGGAAGCAATATACACAACCTACTAGTAATCAGAGCACAACACAACTAAACTATACATAAAAGAGGAAGGTAGATAATAACTATCATGCAACAAGTTAAAATCCAATATACAAATTTGGTTCCTTCAAAAACAACTTATCAAAATACACGGGTGGTTTCTATGCCAAAATACACTGACACCTCTCCAAGAAAACAAAAGAAAAGGTGCCCCGCAACCACCTCGAGTGGTGCGACGGGGATTAGCTAACTATGCGATAACCCCTTGCCACGGTCCCGAGCCCCTCCCGCTGCGGATGGCTCTGCAAAACATCAACCCAAATGGGGTGAGAACTATTAATCAATAGTTCCCAGTGGGTAAGCCGCCGAGAGAAGCGAATTACACCACTAGGTCAACTGAGGCATAAGATAGTATAACTGCTGAAATAAAATGCAGGTAATAAACAACTGGAGTAAAGTAAAGTACTCTACTACTATCATGCCTCTATGCTCATATACAAAGTAATGATGATATGAATCTATCATGTTATCATAATGTCCAACTACAATGAGTAGTATTATTTATGTGGTGTCCAATGTCGAGTTTGCTCTCATGTATGCCCAACTACCATGAATGTATCATCTATGTGATATTTCAATGTCAAGTTTAGTTAACTTAATCCTTTTCTCTTGAAGACTTTCTTTGAGTCTAAGCTTGAGCCATGCCTCATGGTCCCGTGGTGGCACCCCCCAAGGAGCTATGCCAATCCAACGGCGTCCCAATCGGCACCCAATCCCGCACGGCGATCATAATGTCGCAAATGGCCAACTCCGGAGTGCCGGCTTGGAGGGAGCGACCCTACCAAGCATGTGCGAATGAGCACAAACGGCAAGCAAGCAAGTCTCGATCATCGTGTCTGAAACACGGAATAGCAAGTCATCGTGTCTAAAACACGGAAAAGCAAGTCATCGTGTCTAAAACACGGAAAAGCATCATCGACCTTTAGGTCGGGGAATAGTATTTCAAGTGTCAATGTTTTATATACAATATTAACATTATCTTGCATAATGAAAGAGTAAAACATTTACAAGTTGTCCTCATGTCTCAAACATGGAATCTGACTATTTCATCTTGATTGTACAAGTTTAGAAATTTTCTACTTGTATCTCACAACACTAGATGACCCTAATGTCGTAATGTCCAATTACACAGTGATCATATGCATAACATATCTCAATAATTCTATAACATGTATAGTTATTCTCTATTCGTATCCAAAAGCTTAAGTTCACGAAAATTCCTATTCAATCCCCCCTCAAAGTGCCCATGCACCTACAATGTTTACCTCTACTACATAGAGTATGAATTTTTCTACACATGAAGGGGTTCAAATGCATGATCATAAATCATGATAATCAAACGATGCATATTTAATATAACAATGATGCCCTAAAAGTCTATAGAAGACATAGGGGGAGTTCACCCATTTCGGTAGGGTCAGACCCACCGGATAGTTGCCAAATCCTTATGAGGATCCTTACCAAGAAGCCCACACTTCCTCTTATGCCCTAAGAGAAGTTTCCAAAGGGTTAAAACATCACAAAACCCTAATATCAAAATCCCTTAAATTATAAGGAAAATAGGTGGAAAATACCTTGGGTTGAGAAATCTTGCTAAATCTTGAAATCCAAACAGAAAAGTTTCAAAACCAACCCACAAGAGTGTTCTACACCCATCAATTCCACCCCAAAAGCTATAGGTCAAAAAGCCCTAAAGTAAACCATAGTTTTCCAAAAGCTAGGTTTTCCTTCAAAAATCCCACAAGAAATGAAAAGAAGTATTCTAAACCTCTTTGAGCTCGAATCCCACCTTGGAAAAGCAAAGGATAGGCACAAAAGCTCCAAACTCTTCTTTCTCTCCAAGTGCTAGCCTTCCTCCAAGCTCTTGTAGCAAGCTTCAATGGTGGAGAAGGTGAGGTTGAAGAAGAACCCAAGTAGAGAGAGGTGTTGGAGAAGGAAATTAATGTCTCTTTTTCCTTTCCTCTCTCTAGCACTTTCTCTTGCCCTCTCCAAATGAGAGGAAAAGAGAGGTGCACGAGGGTTAAAAACCCTCAAGCAACAAAAGCCAAAAAGCCCTCCTCAAGAAATGTTTTTACATTTTCATTTACTGGGCTGTCCAGACCCGCACGATCCGGATTGCCCTATCCGATCCGGATCCCGAACGTGGAATTTCCAGTTCGCGCAGACG
>JAQNDB010004554.1:0-23308 GCA_029204045.2 Tillandsia leiboldiana
AGTTATACTTAACCTTTCAAGTTTAGGTTATACTTACCTTTCAAGTTGAGGTTATACTTACCTCCATAGTTTCCATAGTTTCAAGTTTTCCTCACAATCTCAAGCATTGAAAAGTACTTTTAAAGAAACATTGTAATCATTGTTTATACTCTCTCCCCCTTTTTGTCACTAAGTTAGCCAAAAATTTCAAAAGAAGGAAGAGTTAAAAGTTCAGAAAATGTGAAAAACCTGAGAACTAAACAAAAAAATACTAAAAGCCTGCAAAGAAAAATGAAAGTTAGAGCACAAAATCAATCATCTGAGTCTGATTCATCTGAGGCGCTGCATCCCATTTTCGACAACATTTTCTTCATCAACTTCTTCATCGAAGAGAACTGTCTTTGGTCACGCCCCGGGGTCGAGCCTGCGACCCGGGCTTCGCCAACAGACCCGCCGTCTGTGCGGAAACTGCCGCACAGACGAAGCGTCTAACCCTGCAAGGAAGGGATCTAGCCATACAAGTATCAGAGCAAAGGAGATGCAACGCTAAATAAAGTAAAACTGCATACAAGAGTCACTAAGTACAAAGTCCAGGTACAACATCCGCTACCTCCCCAAAAGGGGTACACCACCACTAACAGATACAAAAGTGGGAACCAAAAATACCCGAGTAGCTCTACCTGTGACTCAACAGACCCAAGTGGCACTAGTCGGCCAAGCCCTTGCCACGGTCTGAAGACTCTGCACGCGCCGGCCCTGGAACGGCCCTCCTCAGTAATACCTGTTACACACGGCGGGTGTGAGATCAACTAAAAGTCAGATCTCAGTGGGTACCGATGCCATATCCTCGGTAGCCCACCAAGTCCACTGGAGGCAAAAAAACAGATAGATAGATAGATAGATAATACTGGAATGAAAGCTGTAAGTAAATCTATCACTATATGCCTCAATGCAATGCTGTACTAAATGCCATCTAGCACAATATGAAAATGACCACCCGCACATGTCATTTCCCCGCAGCCACCCGGTAGCCCGGCCGGGGGCGAGCTTCCGCTGGTATCTCGGCCCGGGAAGCACTCTCCTGGTAACGCGGCCAGGGAAAAGGTCCTCCCGGTAACTCGGCCGGGTAAACAGTCTTCCCGGTAACTCGGCCGGGGAAAGGTACCCTCCTGGTAGCTCGGCCAGGGACAAATGCATCCCCTCGGTAACTCGGCCGGGGGAAAACCCTCCTGGTAACTCGGCCAGGGCTTTGAATGCAGCTGTGCAGTCCAAAGCGAATACCAATCAGCAAGTTACACGTCCCGGTCGGAAACTATAACCTGCGACCTGCGCGGCCGACCCGCACTTGCCCGACATGCGTAAGGTCACGATACCTTCGCGTTCGTAAAGAAAAGGGGCATCCCGTGGTCCATCGAAAGAAACCAACCCACCTGTGTAGAACCCGCAAAAGCCGCGCACCCAACGAAGGTCTCAGCGCGATCTCACAACTCCTCGCGGCACAGCGCTCCACACCGTCCACGAAGTCAAGCTGACACAGAGGCACACTGCGAAAACGGTGGAAACTGGAATCAGAAAGCCGCGGTCGAAAACCACGCCCACAAGGCGACAAAACCTCCTCCGGCGACGAGAACGCCGCGAGTGGCGCGGAAAGCCAATCGCACCCACGCCGCGGCGCGCGGGCCGGGCCGCAGCCCGCGCGGCAACAACACTGCTCGCCTGGCCGCACGGGCACAAAGGCCGCCCGCGCGGCGCCTTGCAAGGCCCGCGCGCCTCGCGCGGCGGCCTGCAAGCCCGCGCGCCTCGCGCGCGGCCTGCAAGCCCGCCGCGGCACAAGGCCGCCCGCGCGGCCTGGCAGGCCCGCGCGCCTTGCGCGCGGCCTGCAGGCCCGCCGCCGCACCAGGGCCGCCCGCGCGGCCTCGCAGGCCCGCGCCGCCTTGCGCGCGGCCTGCAGGCCCGCGCGGCCTTGCGCGCGGCCTGCAGGGCCCGCCGCGGCACCCGGGCCGCCCGCGCGGCCTGGCAGGCCCGCCGCCGCCTTGCTGCTGCCGGCCTGCAGGCCCGCCGCTGGCCCCAGGGCCGCCCGCGCTGGCCTCGCAAGGCCCGCGCGCCATGCGCGCCGGCCTGCAGAACCGCCGCGTGCAACAGGGCCGCCCGCGCCGGCCTCGTCAGGCCCTGCTCTTGAGCCATGCGCTGCGGCCTTGCAGGCCCGCGCGGCCACCAGGGGCCGTCCCGCGCGGCCTCGCAGGTCCCGCACGCCATGCGCGCGGCCTGCAGGGCCCGCCCGACGGAACTGTGGCCCGCCGCGCTGCCTGGCAGGCCCGCGAGCGCCTTGCGCGCGGCACTGCAGGGCCCGCCGCGGGCACCCGGGGTTCCGCCCGCGCGGCCCCCTGGCAGGCCCGCGCACCTTGCGGCGGGCCTGCAGGCCCGCCGCAGCAACTGGCCCGGCCCTCGCGGACCTCGCAGGCCCGCAGCGCCTTGCGCCGCGGGGCCGCCTGGCAGGGCTACGCCGCGGCACCAGGTGCCGCCCTGCGCGGCCTCGCTAGGCCCGCCGCCGGCACCAGGGCCCGCCGCGGCACACCGCGCACGCCACACGCAGTGCCGACGCGCGGCCCCGCGCGGGCACTCGGCGGCACTGCGCACGGTCCGCTGCAGTGGCCCGCGGCACTGCGCAACGCACCGCAGTAGTGCCAGCGCGCGAGCCGCAGACGGGGCCACGCGGCACTGCGCGCGGTCTCGCTCACTAGTGCCCGCTGGCACTGCGCACGCAAGTCAGTGCCGCTGCGCGGGCCCGCGGACACTTGCGCTGCGGTTCCGCGCAGTGCACAGCGGCCACTTGCGCACGCCACCGCCCAGTGCCGCGCGCGGCCTCGCGCGGGGCCCGCGGCACTTGTCGCTCGGTAACCGCGTAGTTGCCCGCGGGCCAAGCCCGGCAGCACGCACCGCGCGCCCCCCCCTCCTGCTGCGGGGACGCCACATGGGGCCGCTGACGGCCTGGCGCTCCCGCTGCACGCCCACCAGCAGGCAGGGTGCCTGCTGCGCGCGGCGCTCATGCGCGCGCCGCGCAGCTGGCACCTTGCTGCGAGCAGCGGCACAGCCCGGCCGCCGGCGCCCTGCTGCTCAATGTGGCAGCAGGGCGCGCGCTGCGCGCGACGAGCATGCGCGCACGCGCAGCCCCAGCCCACACAGATCGCGCCGCCGCATTTGCGCGAGCGGCGCGAGTAGTGCCACACCTCGGCACTCGGCCCACACGACGCAGCGGCAAAAGAAAAAAAAACAAAAAGAAGGATAGGAGAGGGGAGAAGCCAAAACCCACTTGCAACAAAAATGAAACACCAACCTTGTTATGGTCAGCCCGCAAGCTCCGCTCGACTCCACACCGTCGCAGCGAGGGAAAGATAAAAGCCCAAGAACCCTCCTCCAACCCCTCTTCTTCTTCCTCTTCTTCTTCCTCTTCTTCTTCCTTTGCTTCAGACCACCACAAAAAAGCAGGGAGGTGTGTGGTGAGGTGGCTCGGGAGAGAGAGTGAGAGGGAGTTAAATAAAGGGGAAAAGAAATAAATTTCCCCACCAACCCACTAATTAAAATAGCACCAGCCACCCTAATTAATTAGCACTCCCCCCCTCAGTTAACAACACACCCTCCACCAACAGCACTAAGGAAAGGAAACATTAGAATAAATTAATTAAAGCAATTAAATAATTAAAATAATCAAAGAAAAGGCCACGACAACTCACTTTTCGACCCCGGCACCTCCGCCGTCGCCTGGAACCACCCGAACACCGCTGTAAATCGAAAATACACGCGCTCACGCCTTTTTCCCGTCAAAAGGCTCGCCGGTGGAGTCAGAAAGCTCAACCCAAAAACCGGTATACTACACTCTCCCCCCCTTCAAAATGGTTTCGTCCTCGAAACCCGAAAAGCTCAAAGGTCAGGAGGGGGGCCTCAAAAAGGTGTGGTAGGTATTCCTCAGCTCATCCTCGGGCTCCCAAGTAGCCTCTCTCTCATCGTGGTGGCTCCACAATACCTTCACATAAGGTATAACCCGACTTCGCAATTCTCTCGACTCTCGAGCAAGAATTCGAATCGGGCGCTCCCGGAAGTGTAGATCCTCGTCCAGCTCCAAAGAAGTGAAGTCCACAACGTGAGAGGGATCAAAGACATACCTCCTCAACACAGATACATGGAAAACATCATGAGTACCGGCTAGCCGTGGCGGTAGAGCAATCCGATAGGCGACAGGGCCGACACGCTCAAGAATCTCAAATGGGCCAATAAAACGCGGGCTCAACTTCCCGCGCACCCCAAAGCGCCGAATCCCTCGAGAGGGCGAGACTTTCAAAAACACATGGTCTCCCACCAGAAACACCAAGTCTCGCCTCCTCTTATCGGCGTAGCTCTTCTGTCGGCTCTGAGCAGTGACCAAGTGGCGCCGAATAACCTTAACTTTCTCCTCAGCCTCCAAGAGCAAGTCAGGCCCCAAGGTTTTTCTTTCACCCACATCACTCCAACAAAGAGGCGATCGACATTTCCTACCATACAATGCTTCAAAGGGCGCCATCTGGATACTCGCCTGGAAGCTATTGTTGTAGGCAAACTCTGCAAGTCTCAAGTGTCGATCCCAACTGCCACTAAAACTCATGACACAAGCTCTCAACATGTCCTCCAAGGTCTGAATCGTCCGCTCCGACTGTCCGTCGGTCTGTGGGTGAAAGGCAGTGCTAAACTGAAGCTGGGTCCCCATAGCCGACTGCAAGCTCCTCCAAAACTGAGAGGTAAACCTGGGATCCCTATCTGATACAATAGAAGCTGGCACTCCATGAAGCCTCACGATCTCGTCAAGGTATAACTGTGCTAATCTCTCCAAGGCCCAACCAGACTGAATCGGCAGAAAGTGAGCTGATTTAGTCAACCGATCAACGATCACCCAAATGGCATCGGCTCCTCCCTGAGTTCTCGGCAGACCCACAATAAAGTCCATGGTAACACAATCCCATTTCCACTCAGGGATTGGTAGGCTTTGTAACTTGCCAGCGGGAACCTGATGTTCCGCTTTAACCTGCTGGCAAGTTAGACAGCGGGCCACAAACCTACCAACATCCCTCTTCAAGCCCTGCCACCAAAACTGAGTCTTCAAGTCCCTATACATCTTAGTTCCCCCAGGATGGAGGGTGTAAGGTGTATAGTGAGCCTCTCTCAGGATCAGCTCTCTAATATCCTCATCCGCCGGTACACAAATGCGGTCCCTGTACCTGAGTACTCCCGCGACATCCACAGAAAAGTCCCCGCTCTGTCCAAGCTGCATCTGGTCTCGAATCCTGAGAAGATAGGGGTCTCCACTCTGCTTCTCTCTAATCCTGTCCAGTAGCGTGGGCTGCAAGACCATAAACATAAGTCTTGCCGAAACCCCCGGGGACACAACCTCTAAATCTAAACTCCTCAGCTGCTCTCTCAGTGGTCTCTGCTGGGTAATAAGCATACTCAAGGTCTGCCCTGCTCGCCTGCTCAAAGCATCCGCGACCACGTTAGCCTTGCCGGGATGATAGAGAATGCTCAAGTCATAGTCCTTTAACAGCTCAAGCCACCGGCGCTGCCTTAGGTTGAGTTCCTTCTGGGTGAACAGGTACTTCAAACTCTGATGATCGGTAAAAATCTCACAGCGCTCGCCATACAAATAGTGCCGCCAGAGCTTCAAGGCAAAAACCACAGCAGCGAGCTCAAGGTCATGCGTAGGGTAATTCCTCTCATAATCCTTTAACTGGCGAGAAGCGTAGGCAATCACCCTACCATGTTGCATCAACACGCAACCAAGGCCGCTGTGGGAGGCATCACTGTAAATCACGTACCCCTCTCCCATAACTGGTAGTGCAAGAACTGGTGCTGAAATCAACCTCTGCTTCAAATCCTCGAAGCTTTGCTGGCATTGCTCTGTCCAAACAAATTTTACCCCTTTCTTCGTCAATTTGGTGAGGGGAGAAGAGAGCTTCGCAAAGCCCTCAACAAAACGACGGTAGTAGCCTGCAAGGCCCACGAAGCTCCGAATCTCCGACACCGTCGTAGGTCTAGGCCAATCCCGCACTGAAACTATCTTGGCCGGGTCCACTGCCACCCCTGCGGCTGAAACAATGTGGCCTAGAAAAGAAACCTCCCGAAGCCAAAAGGCGCACTTCTTTAACTTCGCATACAGCTTTTTCTCCCTCAAAAGCTGCAGCACTAACCTCAAGTGCTCCTCGTGCTCAAAGTCGCTACGGGAGTAAATCAGGATGTCATCAATGAAAACCACCACAAAACGGTCCAAGTACGGCTGAAAGACTCGGTTCATCAGATCCATGAACGCCGCCGGGGCATTCGTCAAACCAAAAGGTAGCACTGTAAACTCGTAATGCCCATACCGAGACCTGAACGCCGTCTTGGACACATCCTCGGCCCTCACCCTCAGTTGGTGGTAACCGGACTGCAGATCAATCTTCGAGAAAACCGTGGCTCCCTGAAGCTGATCGAATAAATCATCAATCCGAGGAAGTGGATACTTGTTCTTGATGGTCACTTTATTCAATTCCCTGTAGTCCACACAAAGCCTAAGTGACCCGTCCTTTTTCTTCACAAAAAGAATCGGGGCTCCCCAAGGAGAAACACTAGGACGAACAAACCCGCGATCCAAGAGATCCTGAAGCTGAGCCTTTAGCTCTCTCAATTCTGCTGGTGCCATTCTGTAGGGTGCCTTAGAGATTGGCGTGGTTCCAGGGACCACGTCAATCACAAACTCAATCTCTCGATCCGGCGGCATAGACGATAGCTCGGGAGGGAACACATCTGGATACTCTCGGACGATAGGAATGTCCTCGAGTCCAGGCATCGCCGTAGGCGCCTCTACCACAGTAGCTAAGAAAGCAACACAACCGTGACTCATCAGCTGTCGGGCTCTAGCAGAAGAGATCGTCGCTGCGAACAGCGTACTCTGACAACCTCTGAAAACATACTCCTCCTGTCCCGGCTCCCTGAGGGTCACAGTCCTCTCTCGACAATCAATAGCAGCGTAATACCGAGTCAACCAATCCATCCCCAAAACTACGTCGAAATCCTGGAGCTGGCGAAGAACCAAAAGGTCTACAGGTAAAATCCAAGGCCCTAACTGTACAGGGCAGGACCAACAACACTCATCAACGTGTAGAACATGACCGGGTAACTGAACCTCACGAGCACAAGACAAGGGTCCTATCTCTAGCCCATGCATGAATGCAAAAGTCCTACTGATGAATGAATGAGATGCTCCGGTATCAAATAAAGCTCTAGTGCAAGTAGGGGAGATAAGGATAATACCTGCCACCACGTGGCCAGCTGCCTCTGCATCATCGACCTGTGCGGTGTACACCCTGCCGCTCGGGGGTGGTCGCCTGCCCGACTGCCGTGACGAAGTGGCCCTGTCACCCTGGCCAACCCCTGTCGAGGATCCGCCTGTCAGAAAGGGCGGTGAAGGAAGAACCGAAGCTGCCGGCGCTGCTGATGACCCCACTCCGGGACAAGACCACGATCTGTGCCCTGCCTGCCCACACCGGTAACATCGGCCCTGCCGCTGGTCACACTGCTGGGGGGTGTGGGGTCCGCCGCAAATCACACAACTGTCAGTGCGGCTCTGCTGCTGCTGCTGCCTAGGAGGCCGAGAGCCTCCTGATCTCTGTCTCCTCTGTGCCCCGCGGCCTCGAGGCGGAATCTGAGGCGGCCTCGGGGGCCGCGGCCTGCTCGTCTGCCCAGAATCCTGCGGTGCGGGGCGCTTCTCTCCAGAACTAGACCCCGGCGCCCCGCCCCTCTCAGCCATGATCACCCGCCCTCGAGAGACCCACCGTGCACGCTCCATGGCCGCGTCTAGTGTCAACGATCGGTGAGAATGAACCAGGTGATAGATATCCGGGTGCAGCCCTCGCTCGAAAAGGTCCACTCTCTGGGCCTCATCAGGGGCAACATGCGGCACGCTGCTCAATAAGCGCTGGAACTCTCGAATATAGTCCGGAAGGGGTCGGCTACCCTGCTGCAGTCGACGGAGATCCCCCCCAAGCTTCTGCTTTGCACTGTCGGGGAAGTAGGCCCCGAGTAGCAAAGCGCGGAACTCCTGCCAAGACACCACCGGAGCTCCAGGCGGTCCCGGGGGGCGGACACGACGCCACCAAGTCTCAGCGTCACCCTCCAGGAAGTGAGTAGCCAAATATACCTGATGCTTTTCTTTAATAAACAGGTTCTCGAACAACTTCTCTAATGCTGAAATCCAGTTTTCTACTTCCCGTGGCTCAGAACTCTGCCCGGCGAAACGCGGAGGACGGAACTGGCTGACATAAGCTAGACGATCCGTGAGCTCCCTCTGCTCCAACTCTGTCAAAGGGGCGATCTGAGATGAGGTCGACGAAGTCGCCGCTGGCGGTGCCGCAGATGTCCTCTGCTCAAGTAATCTCATCATCCGTTCCACATTTTCCTCCTGGCGTTTGGCAGCCTCTTCCTGGCGCCGCAATGCCTCAGTCAACTGGGCCACTTGGGCCCGCAGCTCATGGTCAGACATCTGGGCCACTTGGGCCCGCAGCTCAGGAACCTCACCCTGTGCAACCTCCTCCTGCTCGGGCCTGTCCTCCGACGCGGAGTGCGCCCTCGTCGTCGCACGACGTCTAGGAGGCATCTCAGGCAACTGCGACAGGGAAAACAGGGTGTCAGAGAACAAAAACCTCACAACCCAAAGACAGCGAGAGTTTAAGACATGTTTCCAGCTCTAAAGTGTTGTGTTGTCTGCAGCCAACAGAACTACTTTAGAGAGCTAACATGTACGGTCACTCGCCCGACGTCCCGGGGGAGTCACAACACAACCAAAACTCTCGCTATCACACAACTCTCCCGACAGTCACTCTACTGTCCAAACAAAAGCCTAGGGTCCCTAAGTCCCCAAAGACCTAAACACCTAGGCTCTGATACCACCTAATCTGTCACGCCCCGGGGTCGAGCCTGCGACCCGGGCTCGCCAACAGACCCGCCGTCTGTGCGGAAACTGCCGCACAGACGAAGCGTCTAACCTGCAAGAAGGGATCTAGCCATACAAGTATCAGAGCAAAGGAGATGCAACGCTAAATAAAGTAAACTGCATACAAGAGTCACTAAGTACAAAGTCCAGGTACAACATCCGCTACCTCCCCAAAAGGGGTACACCACCACTAACAGATACAAAAGTGGGAACCAAAAATACCCGAGTAGCTCTACCTGTGACTCAACAGACCCAAGTGGCACTAGTCGGCCAAGCCCTTGCCACGGTCTGAAGACTCTGCACGCGCCGGCCCTGGAACGGCCTCCTCAGTAATACCTGTCACACACGGCGGGTGTGAGATCAACTAAAAGTCAGATCTCAGTGGGTACCGATGCCATATCCTCGGTAGCCCACCAAGTCCACTGGAGGCAAAAAAAACAGATAGATAGATAGATAGATAATACTGGAATGAAAGCTGTAAGTAAATCTATCACTATATGCCTCAATGCAATGTTGTACTAAATGCCATCTAGCACAATATGAAAATGACCACCCGCACATGTCATTTCCCCGCAGCCACCCGGTAGCCCGGCCGGGGGCGAGCTTCCGCTGGTATCTCGGCCAGGGAAGCACTCTCCTGGTAACGCGGCCAGGGAAAAGGTCCTCCCGGTAACTCGGCCGGGTAAACAGTCTTCCCGGTAACTCGGCCGGGGAAAGGTACCCTCCTGGTAGCTCGGCCAGGGACAAATGCATCCCCTCGGTAACTCGGCCGGGGGAAAACCCTCCTGGTAACTCGGCCAGGGCTTTGAATGCAGCTGTGCAGTCCAAAGCGAATACCAATCAGCAAGTTACACGTCCCGGTCGGAAACTATAACCCGCGACCTGCGCGGCCGACCCGCACTTGCCCGACAGCGTAAGGTCACGATACCTTCGCGTTCGTAAAGAAAAGGGGCATCCCGTGGTCCATCGAAAGAAACCAACCCACCTGTGTAGAACCCGCAAAAGCCGCGCACCCAACGAAGGTCTCAGCGCGATCTCACAACTCCTCGCGGCACAGCGCTCACCACCGATCACGAAGTCAAGCTGACACAGAGGCACACTGCGAAAACGGTGGAAACTGGAATCAGAAAAGCCGCGGTCGAAAACCACGCCCACAAGGCGACAAAACCTCCTCCGGCGACGAGAACGCCGCGAGTGGCGCGGAAAGCCCATCGCACCCACGCCGCGGCGCGCGGCCGGGCCGCAGCCCGCGCGGCAACAGCACTGCCCGCGGCCGCACGGCACAAAGGCCGCCCGCGCGGCGCCTTGCAGGCCCGCGCGGCTCGCGCGCGGCCTGCAAGCCCGCCGCGGCACAAGGCCGCCCGCGCGGCCTGGCAGGCCCGCGCGCCTTGCGCGCGGCCTGCAGGCCCGCCGTGGCACCAGGGCCGCCCGCGCGCCTTGCGCGCGGCCTGCAGGCCCGCCGCGGCACCCGGGCCGCCCGCGCGGCCTGCAGGCCCGCCGCGGCACCAGGGCCGCCCGCGCGGCCTCGCAGGCCCGCGCGCCATGCGCGCGGCCTGCAGGCCCGCCGCGGCACCAGGGCCGCCCGCGCGGCCTCGCAGGCCCGCGCGCCATGCGCGCGGCCTGCAGGCCCGCCGCGGCACCCGGGCCGCCCGCGCGGCCTGGCAGGCCCGCGCGCCTTGCGCGCGGCCTGCAGGCCCGCCGCGGCACCCGGGCCGCCCGCGCGGCCTGGCAGGCATGCGCACCTTGCGCGCGGCCTGCAGGCCCGCCGCGGCAACCGGGCCGCCCGCGCGGCCTCGCAGGCCCGCGCGCCTTGCGCGCGGGGCCTGCAGGCCCGCCGCGGCACCAGGGCCGCCCGCGCGGCCTCGCAGGCCCGCCGCGGCACCAGGGCCGCCCGCGGCACCGCGCACGCACCGCAGTGCCGCGCGCGGCCCGCGCGGGGCCCGCGGCACTGCGCGCGGTCCGCGCAGTGCCCGCGGCACTGCGCACGCACCGCAGTGCCGCGCGCGGCCCGCGCGGGGCCCGCGGCACTGCGCGCGGTCCGCGCAGTGCCCGCGGCACTGCGCACGCACCGCAGTTCCGCGCGCGGCCCGCGGCACTGCGCGCGTTCCGCGCAGTGCCCGCGGCCAACCGCGCACGCACCGCGCGCCCCCCCTCCTGGCGGGGCGCCCAGGGGCCGCTGTGGCCTGGCGCTCCGCTGCACGCCCACAGCGGCAGGGTGCCTGCTGCGCGCGGCGCTCATGCGCGCCCGCGCAGCGGCACCTGCTGCGAGCAGCGCCACAGCCCGGCCGCCGGTGCCCTGCTGCTCAATGTGGCAGCAGGGCGCGCGCTGCGCGCGACGAGCATGCGCGCACGCGCAGCCCCAGCCCACACAGATCGCGCCGCCGCATTTGCGCGAGCGGCGCGAGTAGTGCCAACACCTCGGCACTCGGCCCACACGACGCAGCGGCAAAAGAAAAAAAACAAAAAGAAGGATAGGAGAGGGGAGAAGCCAAAACCCACTTGCAACAAAAATGAAACACCAACCTTGTTATGGTCAGCCCGCAAGCTCCGCTCGACTCCACACCGTCGCAGCGAGGGAAAGATAAAAGCCCAAGAACCCTCCTCCAACCCCTCTTCTTCTTCCTCTTCTTCTTCCTCTTCTTCTTCCTTTGCTTCAGACCACCACAAAAAAGCAGGGAGGTGTGTGGTGAGGTGGCTCGGGAGAGAGAGTGAGAGGGAGTTAAATAAAGGGGAAAAGAAATAAATTTCCCCACCAACCCACTAATTAAAATAGCACCAGCCACCCTAATTAATTAGCACTCCCCCCCTCAGTCAACAACACACCCTCCACCAACAGCACTAAGGAAAGGAAACATTAGAATAAATTAATTAAAGCAATTAAATAATTAAAATAATCAAAGAAAAGGCCACGACAACTCACTTTTCGACCCCGGCACCTCCGCCGTCGCCCGGAACCACCCGAACACCGCTGTAAATCGAAAATACACGCGCTCACGCCTTTTTCCCGTCAAAAGGCTCGCCGGTGGAGTCAGAAAGCTCAACCCAAAAACCGGTATACTACAGTCTTGGTCAATGTGATTTGGGATGCGGTGATGATTTCAAGTTCCTCTGAAATACGCCTCTGTTCTTTCGTAATTTGTTCTTGTTCAAAAGATAAGCGTTGTTGCTGTTTATAAATTGAGGTGACCGACGCTTCATCATCTGGCGTGGGTGCTTGCCGTGACGGAGATGTAGAGGTGCCGACGCAAGGTTTCTTTCCAGATGAAGGAGCCGTAGTGACATGAGGAAGTTTATGAAGAGATTTAACAACGGTGGATTCATTTATCATGCCTAGGCAATGTTGATATGATGTTGAGCTGATGTCAAGCTGAAACTTCTTCAAGATCCTCATAATGATCAATGGAAAAGGAAGTCTTTCGGTAGGATGAGGATGCTCAACATATCTAGACATCCTGTTCCAGATAATGTATGGGATATTCATGTTCAATCCCATTGCTTCAGATGGGTGTCCTAGAAGGTACAAAAATAGCATTCGATCCCATCTCACAACCTTTGTCTGCATGTTTGGGAGAATGTTATAATAAGTGATGAAATTGAGAAACCGGTATTCAAGCCGAAGTTGCTTGGACTTAACAGATTTCTCCGTTGATTCAGTGCCTTCCAAACATATTCCTTTTATAACTGTTTGCCACAAAGCATTCGTCAAACTCCTTCCAGTTAAGTAGTTAATCCCTGATCTGCACGCTTCCATCCCTAAGACTTCCCCAATTAACTGCGGAGTTATCTTGAGTCTTGTCCCTTGGATGTTTGTATAGAACTGCATAGAGCCGTGATCATCTTCCTGAAGATGTCTTGCATTTGTGTAAAAAGTTCTCACTCGATGCAAACAATATCCAAGCAATTCAAGGAATCTGCAAACTTGAATAAGATTGGCTTGTTCTATGAAAGTCCCGAATTCCGGTGAGTGATCTCGAAGAGCACCAATATTGACATGTCTTTCGCCAATACATTCCCGATTTTCAAATGCTCTAAAACGGTCAGTATTAACAAATATTTCTTCCAAGCGAGGTGGAGAATCAGGAGACACTGGTTCATTGATTTCAATACCTCGCGCTTGTCCAAGCCGTCGAGCAAGTCTTTTTCTTTTTAACGAGATGGATGAGGAGGTCATTGGTGATTTTCCTTTATCCATGGCAGTTTTTCCTTTTGATGTGTCGGAGGTCTTCCGTGTTAACTTAGCGGGCGTCGTTTCGTCATTCATTAATTCGTCCCAATTCACTTCATCCTTTTCCGATTCGGTCTCTGAATCTTCAACAAGAAGACATTCTCCCTTTTTAAATGGTTTCTTTGCCCTCTTCAATTTATTAGTTGCTCTCGTGTGCACCATAGCAGAGAGAAGGAAGATTACCCAAGTGATCACCATTTTGCTATGTTTGTGAAGAGGAGAATCCTGTGAGCAACAACTCAAGAATACGACAAAAATTGTTTATTTTCAAAAATTTGAAAAAATGTACCTAAACAATCATTATCATGTAGAGAGACTAGGTATCAAACTAGTTTTACCAAAAGAATCTTAAAAATAGATCAATCCCATGATTTTCAAAAAATTCCTATTATATGCCCTAAAACCGAAATTTTAGAAATCGAAGCCTAAAAATCCGTTAATCAGGAGAATACCTAGCATATAATCAAAACTATTCTACCCAGAGTTCTTATTTCAAAAGAAATTTGATCAAAAACCAATCCAAAACGAAAAGATCCAAAATTTTCATCACGTTTTGAGGAGAAACATGAAAAACTGTGAAAAGCCGAGATTTTGATCAAGAAAACTTACTTAGAATCGAAGAACTTGAGTTTGGAAGCCTCCAAAATGGATGAATTCTAGAGAGAGAAGCTCTGGATGTTACGGAATTTGAGTTGGCGTAGTTTCGTGAAAGTCTCAAGTCTTGAAGATTGAAGGTGAAGAAAGTTGGATCATTTAACTCAATCTCAAGAAAGAAGAATTCAAAAGGATCAGGTATGTTTAACTAAAGATTTTGTGTGATCCGAATACTTCTTGTAGTGTAGAAACACTTGGAAGAATCTTTCATTGCATAAAAATAAAAAAATGGACTTGGGACATGTTCAGGATCCGAATTAGGTTGTTCGATCCGGATCCCGAAGGTGGTTCGTTCATACACCAGTTCAATCCGGATCGTAGCCTCTTGATCCGGATCCCGAACACTTAGTTTACCATCTTCCTTGAACGATCCGGATCAGGCTTCGCAATCCGGATCCCGAACGTTGATGTTTGGTGAACTGTATGAACGATCCGGATCAAGCACTTCGATCCGGATCCCGAACCTTCGTTTTTCTGGAACTGGCTGACTCGTTACGACGATCCGGATCACAGCTAGTCCGATCCGGATCGCCGTCCGTAAAATTTCCAGAAATGTTAGGTTTTTGATTCTTATCTCCTTCCTAGGGTTTCTAACCTATAAATAGACCCTATAATTCTTTTTCTAGGGTTAATCCACATAGCCGTCATTTTCATATATCATTTTATACGGCTATAGATCCACACATATAGAGAAGAAAGGAAATCATTAGAGAATACTCTATGTTTCTTCATCTATATTGATTAGTTTGATTCTAGGTTTTCATACTCACATCTTGAGTTGAATCAAACTAATGAATACTTAGATGGTATTTCCGATCTATCTTTGATCTAAGTATTCGGCGGATCATCACCACCCAAAACAACGATTTACCCCAAAAATCGGCGCGTGGATTCGCGTGTCCTTGTTGATTCAAGGTTCAACCGCTCTCGTGGATTCGGAGCGAGGCACGTTCGTGGATTCGAAGGGTGCTATTGGGTGAAGACCGTGGATTCGGTCGGACATCGTGGATTCGACGTTGGACGCCGTGGATTCGGCGTTGGGCGCAGATCGTGGATTCGAGAAGCGTCGCGGAGCGAGCGGAGAAGATCCTCTAGGAGCGTATGGAAAAGGTTGAGTCGTAAGTGTGTACGGTAAATCACCTTGTACGTGTTTTAATTCTAGTGGATTTCTGCCGTGTTATCGGTCCCGTGGTTTTTTACTCCGGTGATGGAGTTTTCCACGTAAAAATCTTGCGTATTATTTTTATTTCCGCATTGGGTTGTTATCGCAACGATTTTTTGAGTGTTTATGCGTTTACACCTATTCACCCCCCTCTAGGTGTTTTTTCCCCTATTTAGATCCGTATTACATATAACCCAACAAGTGGTATCAGAGCGGGAATAGGGTTGTAAACAATGGTTGAAGGTGGAAACATCAACCGACCCCCGTTCTTCGATGGAACAAATTATGCGTACTGGAAAGTACGGATGAAAGCCTTTTTAATTTCCATCGACGAACGGGTGTGGCAATCAATTGAATTAGGATGGTCTAATCCAACTGAATTTATTGGTGATGTTCGCACCTTAAAACCTAGGTCGAAATGGACCAAGGAAGAGTTAGATTCATCTTCTTACAATGGCAAGGGAATTAATGCTATTTTTAATGCCTTATCTCAAACTGAATTCTCTCGCGTCTCGGCATGTGAGACTGCGAAAGAAATCTGGGATGTTCTTCAGGTTACACATGAGGGAACTAACCTCGTGAAGATTCAGAAACTGCAAATGCTTACGAGCAAGTTTGACTCTATCTTAATGGCAGAAAATGAATCTTTCACGGACTACTATACACGATTGCAAGACATCATAAACTCATGTGCTAATCTGGGAGAGAAGATTCCAGAATTTAAGATTGTAAGAAAAATCTTAAGAACTCTTCCTGAACGATTTCGCCCAAAGGTTACTGCCATTGAAACTATTAAACACCCGGACGAAATACGTGTAGAAGAATTAGTTGGTTCATTGCAAACTTATGAAATGACATTTACTACTAACAATTCTTCTGGAAAGGCATCCACTTCTAAGTCTTCAGGTTATGCGTTGAAAACAACTAAGGAAGAAGACGCGGATACATCCTCCTCCGACGATGACGAGAACCTTTCTATGGAGGAATTTGAGAAGCAGCTCGCTCTCTTGACAAGGATGTTTCGCCGCAACTTTCGAAGGGGTAATTCAAGCAAATCTCCATCCTTCGGAAAGTCGAACAAAGGCAAGGGTACTTCAGGTTACAAGTCAAGAAAGCAAGAGAACTTCTCAAAGGATAAGAACAGTTCAGAAGGACAACTACAATGCTTCAAATGTCGAGGCTACGGCCACATTGCAACGGAATGTCCTAACAAGTATCCGGCAAAGAAGAAGGCGATGCAAGTCGTCACTTGGGATGACAACTCAACGTCAAATTAGTCGTCTTCGAGTGATGAAGAAAAGAGCTCCACCGCTTTCCACGCGTCCGTATCTTCACCCTTCATGTGCTTTATGGCAAGTACATCTGAGTCGTTGTCCAACTCCACTGTTGAAAAGAACGCAACGGACAACGAATCGGATGATTCGGAAGGTGAAGATTTTGCTCTAGCCTACCACAGACTTTTGAGGGACTCAAAGAAAGTGGCTAAGCAAAACAAGAGTTTGAGAGGGAGAGTGCATGATCTCGAAGAAGAAGCAAAAAGAGCGACTTCTCTCTCAAACGCTCTTGAAGTGGAAAGGGAAAACCTGATAAAGGCAAATGCTTCCCTTCAAGAGTCCAATGAGCAACTTGAGAAGGAACATACAAATCTGGTGGATAACGCGAATCACTTCTCAAAGCTCTACAACGAGGCTCGACAGGATAACCTGGAAATGACAAAGACCATTTTCCAACTCAAGAATGACTTACAGCGATTCTCTTCAGGAAGGAGTAAGTTGGATAGACTTCTTGGTCTTGGTCAATCAAATAGGTTCGGGCTCGGATACACTCAAACTGGAAACAGTCCAAGTTCGAGTGAGACAGTTTTTGTGCCTCAGTCGGTATCTCCTCCTCCGACACCGGAATTCAAGACAAACAACGACAACAAACCTACTTCATCCTCTTTGGGATCGTCAAGATCTAAGGTATGTTTTCGTTGTGGTGTTTCAGGGCACATAAGAAGATATTGCAAGACGGGAGTCGAACGCTCATCTCAAGGACCTCTTGCAACAACTACCAAAAAGGCTCCTCCCCGAAAATCAAAGCAAAACTTTTCAAATGAAAAGAGACTTGGTAGTTCATCGCGCAAGACGATCTCATCAAGGAACAACAATCGCTATAACAAGAGGCCTTCACCTAGGCATATAACTTCACGACCATTACCGACGCACTCCAAAAGGGTTTGGGTGCGCAAAGGTGAAATTTTTCCTTGTCTTGTTTCCAATGTTTCCTTGCATGCATATGATAGTTCGTCTTGGTATCTGGATAGCGGGTGTTCCCGTCACATGACCGGTGACAAAAATAGTTTTCAAAATCTTGAGAAAATCTCCGGAGGACACGTTGTTTTCGGAGACGGTCGATCTTCCAAAATTGTTGGAAAAGGGACGGTAGCTATTCCAGATGGGCCGATTTTGAAAAACGTCTTATTTGTTGATGGCCTTAAGACTAACCTCATAAGCATAAGTCAACTTTGCGACAATGGTTTTTCGGTTAACTTTTCATCTGTTGAATGCGTTGTAACTGATAAGGACCATGTCTTCTTTTTAAAAGGGGTTAGATCTGAAAACAATTGTTATGTTGTTCCTAATAAATTTTCTGAAAATTGTAACCTAGCTGCTTTGAACAATGAAACTCTTTGGCATGAAAGGCTAGGTCACTTAAATTTTAAGGAACTTACTAGAATTTCAAACAAGGACGTGGTCAAGGGGGTTCCAAAGCTTTTATTTAAACAAAACGTTGTGTGTGGTGGTTGCCAAAAGGGAAAGCAGTCTAGGACTGCACACAAGAACTTGAACCACGTTGGTACAAAACGGCCCTTGGAACTTTTGCACATGGACTTAATGGGGGCCGACCCGTCAACCATCTTTGGGAGGTAAATGGTACATTTTTTTATTGGTTGATGATTTCTCTCGGTTTTCATGGGTAGCATTTTTAAAAGAGAAAGCTGATACGTTTGACTCTTTTTCATGAGATTTGCCATCGTATTATGATTGAAAAGAATGAAAAGATCATTCGTGTTAAAAGTGATAGAGGTGGAGAATTCATAAATTCAAAATTCATTGATTTTTGCACTTCAAATGGAATCAAACATGAATTCTCGGCACCCTATACACCTCAGCAGAATGGTGTTGTTGAGCGCAAGAACAGGGTTGTTCAAGAGATGGCGCGTGTGATGCTTCATAGCCGGAATTTGCCGCTATATTTTTGGGCTGAAGCTGTGAACACCGATGTCTATGCCATTAATAGAGTTTACTTGCGCCCAGGAACTTTAAATACACCATATGAGCTGTGGTTTAGTAGAAAACCCAATATCAAATATTTTCGTGTCTTCGGGAGTCGATGTTACATTTTACGTGACCGTGAAAATCTTGGAAAGTTCGACTCTCGAAGTGATGAAGGGATCTTTTTGGGTTATTCTACGAATAGCAGAGCATATCGAGTATTTAACATTGAATCTAAGACGATCGTAGAATCTATAAATGTTAAAGTAGATGAAGCTTTTCACTTTGAAACTGGAAAATCTACCCTCGATATCTCTCTAGATGATGATTCTCCTGCTAGTTCATCTTCTCATAATAATACTTCCAATATTAATGATGCATCTAATGGTTCTTCTAGTTTATCTGATGTGCAGGAATCATCTCATATATCTCCGAGTACTCCGTTTTCAACAAACGTTACGAATCTCCAAGGATCATCCGGAATCGAATATTATTGGAGATCCACAAGAAGGAGTCAGAACTCGGAGGCAGTTGGTTTGTGGATTCGCTTGCTACGTATCTTTAATCGAACCAAAGAACATAGATGAAGCTCTTCAGGATGACTACTGGATTAAAGCAATGCAGGAAGAGCTCCATCAATTTGAGCGAAACAAAGTCTGGGAATTAACGAAGCCTCCAAAGCAACACAATGTGATAGGTACCAAATGGATCTTCAAGAACAAGAAAAATGAGGATGGTACTATCATCAGGAACAAGGCACGATTAGTTGCTCAAGGCTACTCTCAGTAGAAGGTATAGACTTTGATGAAACCTTCGCCCCTGTAGCTAGACTCGAGTCCATTCGTATACTATTTGCTATTGCTTGTCATTTTAAAATTAAATTATTTCAAATGGACGTTAAGAGCGCATTTCTAAATGGTTTTTTAAATGAGGAAGTTTATGTGGCTCAACCGAAAGGTTTTGTAGATCATAAACAACCTAACCATGTTTTTCGTTTGAAAAAGGCTCTTTACGGTCTGAAACAAGCACCGCGAGCATGGTACGAAAGGTTAACAAAGCACCTTTTGGAGAAGGGCTATACTCGAGGGGGAGCTGATAGGACTCTCTTTGTGAGCATTATCAAAGCAATTTCATTGTAGCACAAATCTATGTCGATGACATTGTATTTGGCGCAACAAGAGATAACGATGCTTCTAAATTCGCGGAGACCATGGAAAGCGAATTTGAGATGTCCATGATGGGCGAATTGACTTATTTCCTTGGATTGCAAATTAAACAAAATGATGAAGGTATTCACTTGAGTCAATCCAAGTATGCAATGGAGTTGGTCAAAAAGTTTGATCTAGAAAATTGTAAAGATTTTCCGACTCCAATGGGAACTAGCCACAAGGGACTTGGAAGTGAATCACATAGTGAGAATGTAGACGAGAAACTGTATCGAAGTATGATTGGAAGTCTACTTTACCTCACGGCTAGTCGCCCGGATATATCTTTTGGTGTTGGGATTTGCGCGAGATATCAATCAGCACCAAAGGAGGTTCACCTGAAAGCGGTGAAAAGGATCATCCGGTATATCAAGGATCAATTAATTTCAGAATTTGGTATCCTATGGGAACAAGTTTGGATATTGTTGGATACTCAGATGCCGATTGGGCAGGATCAGTGGATGATCGGGAAAAGAACGAGTGGTGCATGCTTCTATCTTGCCCATTGCCTTGTTGCATGGCACAGTAAAAAACAGAACTGCATAGCACTCTCGACTGCCGAAGCGGAATACATTTCAGCTGGAAGTTGCTCAACTCAACTCATTTGGATGAAAAGCGTATTGAGCGACTTCCGCATTTCAGCATCTTCGGTAACAATACTTTGTGACAACACTAGTGCTATTAACATTTCTAAAAACCCTGTGTTGCACTCTAGAACAAAACATATTGAACTTAGATATCATTTTCTTAGAGAGCTAGTTGAATCAAATACTCTTCAACTTTCATATATTTCAACTGAGGATCAATTAGCTGACATTCTAACAAAACCTTTGGATCAAAAACGTTTTATTCATTTACGAAAAGCAATTGGGATGCTTTCCTTGAAATAATCTTCTTTTGAAATCTTTGCTTAGGATAGGTTTTGTATTTGTTTTTGTTTTGTTCATTATCTATGTTTGTACATAGGACATTAATTGAGCATAGATCATAATTGACTTTAATTGCATCTTTTCGCACATTTAGAAATTTATTATGCTTTTGCCATCATAATATTTCACTGTTGCACTGATCATTTATGTTAATTAATCATCTTCTAAAGTGATCAAAGTCAATTTCTCTCTCTCTATGATCTCTTGGTATAGTCATTATCTTATTTGACTGCTTAGTCGAGTATGAAATCGAGATCAATATTTGGTTAAATACTTTATATCTTAAATAATTGATAGCCAATTGAGGGGGAGTCTTAGAAAAGGTAAAATGCTCAAAAGATGTGGAAAGAGTTACATCCCAATGAGGAGTGTGAAAACTACCACCACATGGAGGAAAGAGCTACCACCTCGGTCGTCCGAGTATTGTGTGCAGCTACCACATGTATACCAAGCATGGTTGTTCAAATTTTTGATTAAGTAAAATGCATGTTGAAATACTTGACTCTGTCAAATTTCAAGGTTGGTATAGGTGGGTTTTTAAAGAAAGATGCTCAAAGAGCCACTCTCTTCAACAGATTGTCTAGATACATTATCTACTATATTTGGGATTTCAAACATTATTGATCTTTGTATTTCATTTTCTTTACTGAATTGATGATTTGATAAAGGCATTACTCATAAGATCAAGTTCGATGTGATTGAAGGTGTTCAACTTTAAGGGATTTAATTCTTGTAAATTTTTCGTTTCATTTTTGGATATTCTTGATAGATTTGGCATAATCTAATTCTGTTGTATGAAACGATGATTTTTGTTTAAAGTTGATACACATTTGCGGTACAATCTTTTTCTGGTTTTCTTGAATTTCTCTGAAATTTTCTAAAGAAAAAGTTGGGGGCCGATCCGGATCGGGCTAGATGATCCGGATCCCGAACGCAGGAATTCTTCTGCGGGCTGACGATCCGGATTGTATCTGCCGATCCGGATCCCGAACGCAGTTTCTCACTGCGGGTAGCCGATCAGGATCGCAGTTATGAACTGATCCGGATCGCGGCTAGGTTTTATAAGGAACGAAAGGGGTTTTGTTGATTTCTTTACTCCAATCTTTTGTTCCAAAGTTTCCAGAGCCTCTCTCTCTAGATTTCATCCTTCCTGGAAGCTTTCAAACTCAAGTTCTTCAACTCCAAGTAAGTTTTATTGATCAAAATCTCGGTTTTTCCACGTTTTTCTCTTTTCCTCCTCAACGTGATGGATTTCTTGGATCAACTTTGTTTTGTGGATGGTTTTTGATCAAATTTCTTTTGAAATAAGACTCTGGGTAGATTAGTTTGATTATATGCTAGGTATTCTCCTGATTAACGGATTTTTAGGCTTCGATTTTCTAAAATTTCGGTTTTAAGGCATATAATAAGGATTTTCGAAAATCATGCAATTGATCTATTTTAAAAGTCCTTTTGCAAAACTAATTTGATTCTTGGCTTCTCTACATGATTATGATTGTTTGGGTACAATTTTTTCAATCTTTGAAAATTAACAATTTTTCATGTGTTCTTGAGTTGGTTTTTTCACAGGACATATTTCTCTAAACTTAAAGCACTAGAATCAATGGCACTCTCTTGGTTAATCCTTCTCCTGGTCTCAATGGTACACACTCGCCCAACAAATAAACTGAAGAGAGCCAAGAACCTCCAACAAAAGGTGAATTGTCGAGGTCAGTGACACAGAGGTAGATTGTCATGAGGTGACTGGGCCGGCATGACGGATGATGATGACTCAATGTATGAACAAGAAACCGTCTGATGATTCAAGGAGAACGGCGTCTGTTAAATCAAAAGAAAAGGCAATTAGGAACCAGGAAAAGCCATCAGTGGCAGCCACCAAACATCTCCATGAAAAGAAAGAGAATAACTAGACGCTGTGGGCTACGACAGGAATTAATGTTGACACGCCGATAGCTCTGACTCCCACATCGCTTGGAAGAAAGTATTCGTTAACACTGATCGTCTTCGAGCCTTTGCACATCGCGAATGCATTAGTGAAAGGCATGTTAACATTGAGGCTGCAAGGTCACTCCCCTGAGTTTGGTCTTCTGATTGAACAAGCCAACCTTATTCAAGTATGTCGTTTCCCAGAAACTCTTGGCTACTGTTTGCATCATGTGAGGACCTTCTATACTAATGCACGGCATCTTCGAGAGTTTGAGAACGGTCCTATGGAGTTCTACACGAATATCCAAGGCACAAGGTTTAAGATTACTCCACAATTGATTGGCGAGTTTTGGGAATGGAAGCCAGCAAGAAAGGAGTTCACTACTTGAAGGGGGTAAATTTGACAAACACATTATGGCGAAAAGTTATAGAGGGAATTTGTCTCGAGGGAACACAATCAACCGAAAAATCTGTTCGATCTAAAGAACTTCGTCTTGAATATCGCTTCTTAAACTTCATCACATGTTACAATATACTTCCAAATATGCAGACAAAGGTTGTGAGATGGGACCGGTTGTTGTTTTTGTATCTCATAGGACATCCATCAGAGGCAACGGCATTGAATATCAACATTCCGTACATTATCTGGAATAGAATGGCGATATGTTGAGCATCCTCATCCCACTGAGAGAATTCCATTTCCCTTGATTATAATGAGGATTTTAAAGAAATTTCAGGTTGACATTACTTCAACAACTTATCATCAATGTCTGAGCATGATAGATGAGTCTACCATTGTCAAATCCCTCCATAAGTTGCCGCATGTCACTCCAGTTCCTGCATCTGGAACGAAGCACAGTACAAGCACTGCCGCATCACCATCTCGACAAGCACCCGGCACAGATGATTGAAGCATCAATAACATCGGGATTACAAGGAACCACAGCGAGACCTCTGTTAAGCAAGAAACAAGTTTTGA
>JAQNDB010004555.1:0-23306 GCA_029204045.2 Tillandsia leiboldiana
TTTGAAGTGAATATACAGATTTCTCGGATACTCTTTAAAAAAATCCTTCTTAGCCACCTTGATACGCCCGCTTCCCAGAGGGTCACCCATCCTAAAACTACTCTGGTTCGAACACGCTTAAACCCTCTTAACCTCTTGTAGCCACCATATAAAATGCTATAGCCGGGTTAAGAGGTTTAGCTCTATTATATTTTATATATAGGACTATTTCAAATCCTATGATGTGTTTAGTCCTATATATAAAATATAATAGGGCTAAACCACATTAGGTAATGTGAGTCGCGTCTTGCTAGCCTTAGCCAACCTTATAGGGAGCCACGCTCTACCTGCTATATCACCGTAGCACAGTCGAGACTCATCTCACACTTCCGGCTGGTGATTGACTCTGATAATAACTGTGACGCCCCACTTCCCAGGAGGCCACCTACTCTAGAACTACTCTAGTTCTAGGACGCTTAAGCTTCTTAATCTCTTGGGTCTAGCCACCACCCAAAATGCTATAGGCGGGTTAAGAGGTTTAGCCCTATTATATCTTATATGTATGACTATTTCAAATCCTAGGTGTGTCACATGCCTTCCCACCTTCACTGGTTTGTCAGCCCAAAAAGAGAAAAATTACTTTTGCAGGCAACAGGCTTTAACACAAATACCCTTAATGTCAGTAAATATTTCTATACTGATATTTGAATGTCTTGAAAACCTTCCAACTAGTACAACAGGCCAATGAGGAACTCAAACAAATATACCAATTGTATTTGCAAGGTTTGCGTTAACTATTTTGATGAAGCGATCCTCTGAGTAGTCCCCATCATTCCCAAACTCCACTTCCCTCAAGAAGAAATACCTAACAGCATCAGCTCCAAATCTGTGCACCAGATCCTTTGGTTCAAGTGTGTTTCCCAAGGATTTCCCCATCTTCATACCATCCTAAAATTTTCAAAATAAAAGCAGTGCTGCATGAAATGAAAATGAATGTATGAGATAGAAATCATGAAACTTCTAAATAAAATGAAATGTACATGACAAAGAAAATGAGAAGAAGGTTTAAAGAAAAGATTCTTGATATTTATCATGATATCATTAAGAAAAACCATACAAGTTAATCAAAATTGTAGCCTTATTAGAATAAAATGATTTTGACAAATAACACTGCAAAAAGTAGAAAGTAATTCTCTTTTAAGGAACCCCGGAAAGTACGCTCCCACAGTGAAGCCATTTCAGTTTAGAAAATGAGCTAATATGTAATCCAAGAATTCCACCTATAAGCAATTTTAGAACAACGAATCTCAACCATAATAAAAGCATGCATGCATAGAAAACTTTCAGTCAAAATACGAAAAAGGGATTGATATATCATTTTACTGCTTTATTAATCATTTTTGAATCCAAGATTGCAAACAAGACAAAATTGATAGAGCATAAAGTACCTTTGTCAAAAACCATGGCCAAATACCATTTTTGGAAGAGTTATTCCAGCAGACATTAACATCGCTGGCCAATAAACTGCGTGAAACCGCAAGATATCCTGCATCGTGCAAACATCAGGAATGACCATAATAATGAAAAAAAGGTATAAGAGAGATCCAGAGCTACCAGCATATCATGTACTGGGAATCGCATGGAAATATACAGCACGCCACAAGTAAATCATTGATATACCTTCTAGTATGAGATCAAACATATTGTATGATAAAATTCACTAATACAGTATTCCTAATATGACCAAAAATTAGCAACCTTCAGTATCAGTAAACAAGAAAAATTTCCTAAAATATACCAAAACTTAAAAAGCTACCTTGCCTATTAAGTGCAATGAGGCAGGCCAGCCCAGAACTAACAGCTTGTTGTAAACTTGGGCTGTCCTCATTCTCTAACAACGCAGAAATATAACTGCAGGGAAAGAAAGGAAATCGTGTCACTGCATAGAGACTAAGTAACTGCAGGGAAGAAAGGAAATCGTGTCACTGCATAGAGACTAAGTACTCACGAATTATATCACTGGAGCAGAGTTAGTATTGCAAATAAATTAACAAAATCAAGTAGTTCTTGACAAACCAAAAAAAAAAAAAAAATTAACTCTAGCAGGCGAGGGTACTAATTTTGTATTTAATGTGAATGGGGTGTAAACAGTAATTGTATGGAACTAAGTGGCAAGAAAAGGATTGTAAAGCAGCAAAAGTGTCTAAAATAAAGATTTATATCACCATTTATTGATGCAAGAGATCCAAGGTATAGTGAAGTACTGTCAACCTTTTAGGTCTTACAAAATAATGCAAATAATGTGCAAACTGCAATGAAAGCTAAAGACGCAAGTTGACAATCTTACCCCAACAAAGCATCAAACCATACATAAATAGTTTGCTTATTGTCATTTGGCACTGGTATGCCCCAGTCCACAGAAGAACGGGATATAGAGAAGTCTCTTAATCCACTGTTAATCCAGCCCTGCACCTAAAATTGCATTTCAATTAAAAGTGCGATTTGAAGTCTAAACATACACAATTTCATGTGAACATGAACTAACGGACTATAATGCGTCATACTATATTGCATTTCTGACAATAGTAGAATGATAAAAATGCACAACGTAAACAAAAACAAAGCAAAAACATAATAAATATCAAATTGGAATGACGGAAAAGGGAAAACTTTTACTCTTTTAAATTCTAGTAACAAAAATAGTAGATCAACATTTAACTACAAAAATGGCGGACGCACTTACTGTTCTTCAAGCTTAAACTTGGGGGAAAGAAGCATTGGCAGTTGAAACTACAAACATAGGAAATCACAGCAATAGGAAAGACGTGGAATTATTCACCTCATTTAAGCGAAATGAAGGGTTCACAAAATTCGGATTGCTCAGCAATAAATCTTCCAATTTTTTCTGATACTTTGATAAGGCAAAAAAGTAGTTATCCTCCTTCCGAAGTACACAAGGCTTTAGGTGCATAGGGCAACATTTATTCTCAAGCAATTCTTTCTCATCCTACACATTATCACCAGAAAAGGTAATTAGAAGCAAAATTTAAGCACACAAGCTCATGGAAAAAAGCAACATTCATGCATACTGTAAGTTTGACTGGGAAGCACATCTCTGCAATATTTCTAGTAGCACTCTTTTTTTAGCAAACTAGATTTTTTTAACAAACTAGGTGCTTGAAGCAGCAACACACAAAAGCACTTGTAGCTCAATTCATAAAATATCTGATTTGAACCAATCTATTATTTTCACAATCACCTCCTGCAAACAGCTGCATCTCCAAACAAATGATTTGTAAATTTACCTTGTACTCCTCACAGTTTATGCAGTAGAGCCCCTCATAGTCAGCCCTATATATGTCGCCATTGTTTAGTACTCTAGAGTAGAACTCCTTCACGACAGCTTCATGCCCTGAACTGGTAGTCCGGATAAATTTATCATATTTTATATCGAGCTGAAAAGTAACAAACAAAATGAATAATCAAGTTACACAGGAATTTTTTCAGTTCAACCTATAACCTAAACAACTTGAAAAGGAATAGTTTTATAGAGAAAATCAAAAACCAAAATGGACGGGCACATACATCTGCCCAGAGCAAACGGTAAGCATGTGAAATGGTGTCGCAGTGCTCGCTCGGGCTATTGCCACTAGCTTCTGCTGCGGCAGCAATTTTCTCCCCATGCTCATCTGTTCCTGTGATGAATATAACCTTCTTCCCTAGAAGCCTCTGTTGCCAGATTAGCACCATTAAGATAATTTTTGAAGTCCTAGGAAAATATATATGCATTATATTAGTAAGTATTTTAATAATCAGTTTTATTGGATTCCTGAAAACAACTTACTAAAAAGAGATTAAAACTTTAGATAGCATATACGAGCTAAGACCCGATTCTACCCAATTAGAGCGTCAATGAATGAGATCACAAAGTAGAAAAGCACAAAATGGTGTCTTTTTACATCAAATTATAAAAGTAATGCACAATTAAGGAGCCTAAACTCTCCAATTAAGTGGGCATTAGGGATTTGGCAACAGAAGACATCAAAACCCAAAGATTGAGGCAGCAACTAAAACAATGACCATGATAGGGCTTCTTATCCATATTTAAACTGCTTAAGAACACTATCCACATATCATTGACAAGCCAGCACCCAATTCTAGGGAATTAGAGCATCAGTGAATAAGATCACAAAGTACAAGCGCACAAAATGGTGTCTTTTTATACAAAATTAGAAGATGAATGCGCAATTAATGAGCCTACACTCTCAAATCAAGGGGCATTAGGGATTTGATAACAGTTGACATCAAAACCCAGAGACTGAGGCAGCAGCTAAAAATTGACCATGATAGAGCTCCATATCCACACTTAAAACTTCCTAAACACACCATCCACATCTCCAATGGAGGAAAAGAACCGTGTTGGGTAAACTAGGGCACACCTGGAACCGGGCGATGGCGTCGGCGGCGATGGTGGTGTAGGCGCTGCCCATGTGGGGCGGCGCGTTCACGTAGTAGAGCGGCGTCGTGAGCACGAAAGGAGGCCTCCTGGAGGGCTCTTTCGCCCTCTCGGTATCGGCCCCCAGAGGGAGGGCCGCCGCCGCAGAGATGGAGGAGGAGCATCGGCGGCGGCGGAGGAGGAGTGGGAGGGGGGAGGAGCGGGGTACGAGGAGGGGGTAGGGTCGAAGGGATGAGGAGAGGGGGCAGAAGAAGCTGAGCCCGCTGGGGGAGAAGAGTAGGGCTCGCCCCGCCATGGATGAAGCCCGGAGCTCGGCCTCGGGAAGAAGAAGAGGTGGGGGTTGGTGTTTATCGTTGCGACGCGTGTTCGCGCTGAGATAGCTTCGCTCATCGACCGTCAGATCCAAAAAAATAATAATAATAAATAATAAAAAAAATAAAATCACCTCTCGTTTCCACTGCTTTAAGATTCGTGCATGCCGTAGGTGGACGATAGATTACAGAGAATCGACTGAACGGACAGCAAATCCGGGCCATCCATCCATCACGGCCCGCTTCAATTGGGCCGGCCGGGGCGATAAAATCCAAAACCATATATATATATATATATATATATATATATATATATATATATATATATATATATAAGGAATAATTGCCTGTGTATCCCTGAAATCTGAAGAAATATCTGATTTATCTCTCTTATTTTTTTCTTTTCAATATATCTCTCGTACGTTCCACCGTTATTAAAAATATTCCTACCGTTTTCCTTTGTAGGGTTTAGAGTTTAGGGTTTTTTTAAGGTTTTGGGTTTTGGGTTTTGGATTTTGGCTTTTAGGGTTTAGGGTTCTAGAGTTTAGGGTTTAGGATTTAGAGTTTTTTTAGGGTTTAGGATTTAGGGTTTCAGATGTTTTCATTTAATTTTTGCATTATTATTGTGCTCTGAAGGATATATTTTACGAATAAATACGAAAACTATTGAAAATTTTAAGAGTATATAAAAAAAAAAAAAAAAAAAAAAATGGTTATGATAGAAGGATATATTTAAAAGAGCACAATCGTAATTTTACACAGATAACGACAGCTGCGAGAGTTTAAGTTAGGATAGTTTTAATATTAATCTTCTAAGCGTGGTAAATCTGAAAACAAAACAATTTTTTAGAATATATAAGAAATTACCCCTATAAATAAGTTTGTTTATTAGATTTAGAGTCCGTCGCATCGAGCCATGAGCTCTTCGTCGTCGTCTCCTTCTTCTTCTTCTTCCCATCATAATCATAATAATCATAATCATAATCATGGGCGCAGGGGGGACGAGGAGAGGGAGAGGGGGCAGCGGCCGCGGTCCTTCGACGCGAAGGCGAGGGCGAAGTGCTGGCAGAAGGCGGCGGTGGTGGGCGGGCGGCATCCGGAGCGCTGGCGGAGGGACGCCGCCGGCAACGTCGTCTGCAAGCGCTTCTGGAACTGCCACGGCTGCCTCTGCTACGAGTACGACCACATCGTCCCCTTCTCCAAAGGCACCACCCTCCTCCTCTAAACTCTGAACCTTCAATTCCAATCTTAGATTCTGATTCTTTCGCCTTAGCTAAATAAATACGAAGATAATCGCTCTTGTAGGCGGAGAATCAACTGCAGATAACTGCCAGATTCTGCAAACAAGGGTGAACAGGTTCAAATCAGATAAGCAATGGGTGGACGAGGCCGAGCTCAAGGGCTTCTCCTGCGATATTCAGTTCACTGGTCAGAATCATCTCCCCCTTTCCTTGATGTATCCTTTTGATGAATTCCTAGCTCAAAGAAAGTATTTAAAAGAAGTTTGATAAGAAAAAGAATCAAAAAAAGGAGATTGACATATCTAATTGATAAATATTCTTTGGACAACTAAAGCAGGAGATTAAGAAATCTGTTCTTTCGGACATTTTGTAAAACTCTCAAAGTTCAAATTCATGTCAACAGCTGGTGTACCCTCAATTCCATTAATTTGGGAAGAGTAAAGGTGTAACACCCCCAATAGTCTCACTTGGGATTGAGATTCTGATTGAATATATCGGACCATACATGTTAGTAATGATAATTAGACTTTAAGTGTTTTGGGTTGAGGTTTGAATCCAACTAGTTAGTTAATTCGCGAATTATTGAGAATCCGAATTAAACGTGTCGTTTCCAATTTTTTTCAAAAATTCGGAATAATTCGCGAATTTTTGAATCAAAAAGTATTATTCGTAAATTATTCACGAATTACGAATTTTTGGGTGAAAAATTCGATCTTTTTCTAAGCATAGTTAGTTAATTCGTGAATTATTCGCAAATTATTCGCGAATTATTGAGAATCCGAATTAAAATTATTTGTCGGGAATAATTTAAAATTATTATTTTTTTGTTCTAAATTAATATTTTATTTATTTCTAAAATAAATTGATTAAATTATTTTAAAAAATTATAATTGTTTATACTAATAGTATAATTTTTTTAATTTTTTTTTAATTTAGTAGCCGAATTTTTTATCCCGAATTTTTAATTAGTGAACGTATTATTTCCGTATAAATCACGTATCTGAATAATTGACGAGCCTGTTTTTTAGCCGAATTTTTCAACGAATTTTAAAATTATGATACGAATTTTATCCGTATTATATCCGTACCGAATTTTTGCCGAATCCGAATTAACTAACTATGGTTATTATTGCTAGTGGGCTGGGGTTGTTACAAAAGGTGTTTGCGGAGGGAAAACTAGGAAAATGTCGAGGCTTTTATCATTCGAAACCGTCTGCGGTGTGTTCGTGTTTTGCCTTGCGCAGCAATCTGGGGAATACTAGCTATAGTGCTCCAAACAAGTCGAATAGATCTTAAGTTGTTACTCGATTAACAAGTTGATGTGCCCATTTGACCCAAATTCGTTTTGATATTTTATGTGAATTCATAATTGCTGCACCACACATTCATTTTTACTCTCGCAGAACACTTCTTCGCGGTTGTTATCTACTGTGCTGCATTTCTGATTTGCAGACAAGGAGCTCGACATAATCGAGATGGCGGTGTACGGGGATGTCATCCGCCCAGGGAAACAATGCCGTTGCAGAACTGTTGCTGAAATGCTTGGGCAGATGAAGTCGAAGAACCACTTGGCCGCCTGCGAGCTACCATACAAAGAAACACAATGAACCTGCATTTGCAGTAGCTTTTTTTTTTCATTCTAGTTTCCTTCTTAGGCTCTAGATAACTGTAAAATTGCAATGAATTTTAGCATTGTATTTTACTCTTATTTAATATAAGATATACTCTATTTGAATGGCATGGCTGATGCTTGACTCCAATTCCCAATCAATGTTAAGATGGGATTTATCTAATCTTCTTTTCCACAATCTGAAATTTGGGTGCTTTGCAGGTCTTTAATGCTTTGTGATGATACCTACCTACAACATTTTGTTTTAAGGAAAAGTCTTATTTTGCCGATTATGAATCGGCTTTTTAATCTGGTATTCATCTCATTTTTACTATGGACAACTTGAGCTACGCTGGAATGCTAGTAAATCGGCTCGTTTGTCATCTATTTGTTTTCGATGATGGAGCTTACAAATCGATGATCAACACCGTTGAACATGATCTAAACCATTTAAACTATTTATAGAAATTAAATTTTATATTTTTTCGATATTATTTTCTAATCCATCAAGTGATAAAAAAATAAACGGCTAAAAATAAATATCTTTCAAAAAATGGTAATAGAAGTTTTATAATCAAGATCAAGAGTATAGATCTTGTTTTAAATAGTTTAAAAAATTTTCTAACAAAAACTTAATTAATTTATTTCTCTTTATATCGTTAAACGAGCAAAAGATTTATATTTATCATTAAAATTATAATTTTTATAATCTTTTGGTTATTAGGTGAATGATGTCGAAAAGATTTAAAATTTAATTTTATGTTCAACGGTGCCGATCGTCAATTTGAAAGATCTATCGTCAAAAATAAATCGATGGTAATTGAACCGGTTTTAAACCGATTTGCTACTGATAGTATTCCAACTCTGACAATTTTATTGTGACGCCCCACTTCCCAGGAGGTCACCCATCCTAAAACTACTCTAGCTCTAGCACTTAACTCTCATGTTCCTTTTGGATCTTGCTACCATCCAAAATGCTATAGCCGGGTTAGATATTTAGTCCTATTATATCATTTATATAGATGACTAATCCAAATTCCGAGGGTGTCACATTCTTCCCCCCTTTAAGCCCTAACGTCCACGTCAGGCTCAAGCACACTCACAAGCACCAGGCGATGTGAGACTCGTCTCGCTAGTCTTAGCCGACCTTGTGAGGAGCTGCACTCCACTCACAACGGTCATTAGCCGGGGAGCCTCGCTCTACCCGCTATATAACCCTGTCTCAGCTGAGACTCATCTCACATTTCCGGCTGGTGAATGGCTCTGATACCAACTGTGACGCCCCACTTCCCAGGGAATCACCTATCCTAGAACTACTCTAGCTCTAGCACGCTTAACTCTCATGTTCCTCTTGGACCTTGCTACCAGCCAAAATGCTATAGCCGGGTTAGAGATTTAGTCCTATTATATCATTTATATAGAGGACTAATCCAAATTCTGGGGGTGTCACATTTATTCACATCTTAAATATTTTTATTTTAAAGTTGCGGAAATTAAAGTAAATGTGTGACACAGGAAAGTTGTGTAGGGATTGCTCATAATTGAGCTCCAGTTTAATTTATTCCAAATAATTTTTTTATTTCTCATTTGATTAAATTAAAATTTCTGAACTAAGTCTAAAGCAAACATTTTTAGTATACCAAGCACCTAATAAACAGAAAATGGGAAGAATCTACTGGTAGAAAATAAATTATATTTACTATTAACTTCTTAGTCCTTAAATTTATATTAGTACTATCACAAAATAGTAAACCCTAAAAAATAAATATTATTTTTTACTATTAATAATTATATAATGAAAAAAAAAAAAAAGGCGAAAAGTAACATGGAAGGTTCGTGGGCCAGTTTAAAGTTTAAACAGGGAAAAGGAACGAGAAAAATGAAGGAGAAAGAAAAAAAAGGCAAAAGGACAAAGTGTTGGGAAAGAGCAAAAAAAAAAACAGTAATTTACTTTCACTTTTAATCCATGCTGCAGCCTTTTAATTGCTATCATTGACAAAAAAGAGAAGTGCTAGGTGTACACCCCCAAATGGGGTGTACATCCTACACCCACCCATTCTAGGGTGGGTGTTCATCCACTCGTCACTCGATGTGACGAGTGAAATTCACCCACCCCTAGAATGGGGTGGGTGTAAGATGTACACCCCCATTTGGGGTGTACATCTAGCATTTTCCTTCTAAATTTGATGAAGACAGAGTTCCTCCAAAAAAAAAAAACTCATATAAGACATTTTCGATAAATAATTCTTAAAAAGTATTTTATCAAATAGTACAATATTTTATAACAAATCCAAATTTAATTTTAATATGAAAAATAAGTCATAATTCTTTTGCTTTAACTATAATTATTTATTGGCTTAAAGGGATTAGCATTTTGTCCTTTGGCGAGAAGCGGAATTGAGTCAGGTTCGAAATAATGAGAAGCCGTATTAGGTCGAGTTATGTTTGAAATGACGTGAGATTAGTTAAGCCCAATCACAGTTAAAATTCGTAGGTATTATATTTATATATTTTAAATAAATTAATTATGTATATTTAACCGTTGTATTTTTTATATAATGGAAAATGCTACTTGTACATCCGTAAGGAGTGTACATCTCACACCCCCACCCATCTAAGGGTGGGGGTGTGATGAGGGGTCACTTGATGTGACCCGTAAAAAACATCGCCACCGTTAAAGAGGTGGAGATGTAGGATATACACCCCTTCGGGGTGTACCTGTAGCAATCCTCTTCTATTTTAGCCTCCAAACTCTTTTTACTTTTTACTATAATAAAAATTTCAAAACTTTTTTTTTTTGTTATTATCAAATATTTATCAATAGATAACTACAGTTAAATCCAAAAGTAAAAATAAAAATAACAGTAGAATCAAAAAGTCACTATGAGAAAGACATGTAAATCTACATTAAAGTTCACTTCTTTTGTGCGGTGAAGTTGCTGAAAAACTTATTAGCACCTTATTTTTGTCTCTTCCAAAAAAAAAAAAAAAAAACAAATTGGTAAATATTTAGCACTATTGCAAATAAAAAAGGAGCTTAATATATATGACCCCCCCAAAATAGGCCATTTTGGAATAGTTTTGATTTTTGTTTTAGAATCGAGTGATTTCAACCAAATAAATTAAAAAGTTCAGTAAATTGATTGATAATTTCAACAAATTTAATAATTTCAAATATTTTATGACAAATAAATCATGAAATATATATATATATATATATATATATATATATATATATATATATATATATATATATATATATATATATATATATATATATATATATATATATATATATATATATATATATATATATATGAACTGGAATACTATCGATAGCAGCTTCGTTGCCACCTATTTGTTTTCAATGATGAAGTTTCTAAATCGATGATCGGTACCGTTGAATATGATCTAGATTATTTAAATTATTTAAAAATTAAATTTTAAATCTTTCGACATCGTTAACCTAATGATCAAAGAATTACAAAATTTATAATTTTAATGATAGATATGAGTCATTTACTAGTTTAACGGTGTAAATAATTCAAAATTAATTGAATTTTGAATAGAAATTTTTTAAAACTATTTAAAATAAGATTTACACTCTTAATTATGATTACAAGGCTCCTATTATTATTTTTTGAATGATATTTATTTTCAGCCATTCATTTTTGTGTCTACTTGGTGGACAAGAAAAGAATATTCAAAAAATATAAAATTTAATTTCAAATAGTTTAAATGCTCTAAATCATATTTAACGATACCTATCATCATTTTGAAAGTTCCATTATCGAAAACAAAATAGGTGACAATGAAGTTCGTTTGCTATAGATAACATTCCAGCCCAACTTTCTCTCTCTCTCTCTTTATATATATATATATATATATATCGAGAGAGATCGAGAGAGAGAGAGAGAGAGAGAGAGAGAGATAGCAGGAGTAGAATATTTTTAGTAGCAAATGATTTCGTTGCTATCGATTTATTTTCAATGATGAAACTTCTAAAACAACGATTGGTGTCGTTAAATATAATTTAGACCATTTAAACAATCTGAAAATTATTTTTTATATGTTTTTCGATAGTATTTTCTCGTCCATCATGTGGCCGCAAAAATAAACGACTGAAAATGAATATTTTTCAAAAAGTGATAATAGTTGTCTTGTAATCAAGATCGAGAGTATAGATCTTATTTTAAATAGTTTAAAAAATTTTCTAACCAGAATTTAATTAATTTAGATTTCTTCACACCATTAAACGAGCAAAAAATTTATATATAGCTAGGCTACTATGCTATTAATAGCACCAAGTAATTGATGCTATTAAATTTTTAATCTTTGGATGAAGAGATGTGTGGTTAGGATGATAGTGGACCTCTAGAATTTTGTGGTTAGTTGGAAAAATAATAAAATTTAAGGGGTGAAAATAATCCAAAGGTAGATCCAATTAACGGTGGAAAACTTGGTAGCACCAAGTGGTTGCATGGCGTTATCGATAGTATAGCAGCCGGACTATATATATATATATATATATATATATATATATAAAAGAGAGTTGAGCTGAAATATTATTAATAGCAAATAGGTTCCATTGTCATTCATTTGTTTCAAATTGACGATCGACACCGTTAAACATGATCTAGACCACTGAAAGTATTTAAAAATTAAATTTTATTTTATTTTTTTGACATCATTAATTGACCTAATATTTGAAAAATTACAAAATTTATAATTTTAATGATAAATATAAATTTTTTGCTCGTTTAATGGTGTGAAGAAATCTAAATTAATTAAATTCTGGTTAGAAAATTTTTTAAACTATTTAAAATAAGATCTATACTCTCGATCTTGATTACAAGACACCTATTATCACTTTTTGAAAAATATTCATTTTCAGTCGTTTATTTTTGCGGCCACATGATGGACGAGAAAATACTATCGAAAAACATATAAAAAATAATTTTCAGATTGTTTAAATGGTCTAAATTATATTTAACGACACCAATCGTTGTTTTAGAAGTTTCATCATTGAAAATAAATCGATAGCAACGAAATCATTTGCTACTAAAAATATTCTACTCCTGCTATCTCTCTCTCTCTCTCTCTCTCTCTCTCTCTCGATCTCTCTCGATATATATATATATATATATATATAAAGAGAGAGAGAGAGAAAGTTGGGCTGGAATGTTATCTATAGCAAACGAACTTCATTGTCACCTATTTTGTTTTCGATAATGGAACTTTCAAAATGATGATAGGTATCGTTAAATATGATTTAGAGCATTTAAACTATTTGAAATTAAATTTTATATTTTTTGAATATTCTTTTCTTGTCCACCAAGTAGACACAAAAATGAATGGCTGAAAATAAATATCATTCAAAAAATAATAATAGGAGCCTTGTAATCATAATTAAGAGTGTAAATCTTATTTTAAATAGTTTTAAAAAATTTCTATTCAAAATTCAATTAATTTTGAATTATTTACACCGTTAAACTAGTAAATGACTCATATCTATCATTAAAATTATAAATTTTGTAATTCTTTGATCATTAGGTTAACGATGTCGAAAGATTTAAAATTTAATTTTTAAATAATTTAAATAATCTAGATCATATTCAACGGTACCGATCATCGATTTAGAAACTTCATCATTGAAAACAAATAGGTGGCAACGAAGCTGCTATCGATAGTATTCCAGTTCATATATATATATATATATATATATATATATATATATATATATATATATATATATATATATATATATATATATATATATATATATATTTCATGATTTATTTGTCATAAAATATTTGAAATTATTAAATTTGTTGAAATTATCAATCAATTTACTGAACTTTTTAATTTATTTGGTTGAAATCACTCGATTCTAAAACAAAAATCAAAACTATTCCAAAATGGCCTATTTTGGGGGGGTCATATATATTAAGCTCCTTTTTTATTTGCAATAGTGCTAAATATTTACCAATTTGTTTTTTTTTTTTTTTTTGGAAGAGACAAAAATAAGGTGCTAATAAGTTTTTCAGCAACTTCACCGCACAAAAGAAGTGAACTTTAATGTAGATTTACATGTCTTTCTCATAGTGACTTTTTGATTCTACTGTTATTTTTATTTTTACTTTTGGATTTAACTGTAGTTATCTATTGATAAATATTTGATAATAACAAAAAAAAAAAGTTTTGAAATTTTTATTATAGTAAAAAGTAAAAAGAGTTTGGAGGCTAAAATAGAAGAGGATTGCTACAGGTACACCCCGAAGGGGTGTATATCCTACATCTCCACCTCTTTAACGGTGGCGATGTTTTTTACGGGTCACATCAAGTGACCCCTCATCACACCCCCACCCTTAGATGGGTGGGGGTGTGAGATGTACACTCCTTACGGATGTACAAGTAGCATTTTCCATTATATAAAAAATACAACGGTTAAATATACATAATTAATTTATTTAAAATATATAAATATAATACCTACGAATTTTAACTGTGATTGGGCTTAACTAATCTCACGTCATTTCAAACATAACTCGACCTAATACGGCTTCTCATTATTTCGAACCTGACTCAATTCCGCTTCTCGCCAAAGGACAAAATGCTAATCCCTTTAAGCCAATAAATAATTATAGTTAAAGCAAAAGAATTATGACTTATTTTTCATATTAAAATTAAATTTGGATTTGTTATAAAATATTGTACTATTTGATAAAATACTTTTTAAGAATTATTTATCGAAAATGTCTTATATGAGTTTTTTTTTTTTGGAGGAACTCTGTCTTCATCAAATTTAGAAGGAAAATGCTAGATGTACACCCCAAATGGGGGTGTACATCTTACACCCACCCCATTCTAGGGGTGGGTGAATTTCACTCGTCACATCGAGTGACGAGTGGATGAACACCCACCCTAGAATGGGTGGGTGTAGGATGTACACCCCATTTGGGGGTGTACACCTAGCACTTCTCTTTTTTGTCAATGATAGCAATTAAAAGGCTGCAGCATGGATTAAAAGTGAAAGTAAATTACTGTTTTTTTTTTTGCTCTTTCCCAACACTTTGTCCTTTTGCCTTTTTTTTCTTTCTCCTTCATTTTTCTCGTTCCTTTTCCCTGTTTAAACTTTAAACTGGCCCACGAACCTTCCATGTTACTTTTCGCCTTTTTTTTTTTTTTCATTATATAATTATTAATAGTAAAAAATAATATTTATTTTTTAGGGTTTACTATTTTGTGATAGTACTAATATAAATTTAAGGACTAAGAAGTTAATAGTAAATATAATTTATTTTCTACCAGTAGATTCTTCCCATTTTCTGTTTATTAGGTGCTTGGTATACTAAAAATGTTTGCTTTAGACTTAGTTCAGAAATTTTAATTTAATCAAATGAGAAATAAAAAAATTATTTGGAATAAATTAAACTGGAGCTCAATTATGAGCAATCCCTACACAACTTTCCTGTGTCACACATTTACTTTAATTTCCGCAACTTTAAAATAAAAATATTTAAGATGTGAATAAATGTGACACCCCCAGAATTTGGATTAGTCCTCTATATAAATGATATAATAGGACTAAATCTCTAACCCGGCTATAGCATTTTGGCTGGTAGCAAGGTCCAAGAGGAACATGAGAGTTAAGCGTGCTAGAGCTAGAGTAGTTCTAGGATAGGTGATTCCCTGGGAAGTGGGGCGTCACAGTTGGTATCAGAGCCATTCACCAGCCGGAAATGTGAGATGAGTCTCAGCTGAGACAGGGTTATATAGCGGGTAGAGCGAGGCTCCCCGGCTAATGACCGTTGTGAGTGGAGTGCAGCTCCTCACAAGGTCGGCTAAGACTAGCGAGACGAGTCTCACATCGCCTGGTGCTTGTGAGTGTGCTTGAGCCTGACGTGGACGTTAGGGCTTAAAGGGGGGAAGAATGTGACACCCTCGGAATTTGGATTAGTCATCTATATAAATGATATAATAGGACTAAATATCTAACCCGGCTATAGCATTTTGGATGGTAGCAAGATCCAAAAGGAACATGAGAGTTAAGTGCTAGAGCTAGAGTAGTTTTAGGATGGGTGACCTCCTGGGAAGTGGGGCGTCACAATAAAATTGTCAGAGTTGGAATACTATCAGTAGCAAATCGGTTTAAAACCGGTTCAATTACCATCGATTTATTTTTGACGATAGATCTTTCAAATTGACGATCGGCACCGTTGAACATAAAATTAAATTTTAAATCTTTTCGACATCATTCACCTAATAACCAAAAGATTATAAAAATTATAATTTTAATGATAAATATAAATCTTTTGCTCGTTTAACGATATAAAGAGAAATAAATTAATTAAGTTTTTGTTAGAAAATTTTTTAAACTATTTAAAACAAGATCTATACTCTTGATCTTGATTATAAAACTTCTATTACCATTTTTTGAAAGATATTTATTTTTAGCCGTTTATTTTTTTATCACTTGATGGATTAGAAAATAATATCGAAAAAATATAAAATTTAATTTCTATAAATAGTTTAAATGGTTTAGATCATGTTCAACGGTGTTGATCATCGATTTGTAAGCTCCATCATCGAAAACAAATAGATGACAAACGAGCCGATTTACTAGCATTCCAGCGTAGCTCAAGTTGTCCATAGTAAAAATGAGATGAATACCAGATTAAAAAGCCGATTCATAATCGGCAAAATAAGACTTTTCCTTAAAACAAAATGTTGTAGGTAGGTATCATCACAAAGCATTAAAGACCTGCAAAGCACCCAAATTTCAGATTGTGGAAAAGAAGATTAGATAAATCCCATCTTAACATTGATTGGGAATTGGAGTCAAGCATCAGCCATGCCATTCAAATAGAGTATATCTTATATTAAATAAGAGTAAAATACAATGCTAAAATTCATTGCAATTTTACAGTTATCTAGAGCCTAAGAAGGAAACTAGAATGAAAAAAAAAAGCTACTGCAAATGCAGGTTCATTGTGTTTCTTTGTATGGTAGCTCGCAGGCGGCCAAGTGGTTCTTCGACTTCATCTGCCCAAGCATTTCAGCAACAGTTCTGCAACGGCATTGTTTCCCTGGGCGGATGACATCCCCGTACACCGCCATCTCGATTATGTCGAGCTCCTTGTCTGCAAATCAGAAATGCAGCACAGTAGATAACAACCGCGAAGAAGTGTTCTGCGAGAGTAAAAATGAATGTGTGGTGCAGCAATTATGAATTCACATAAAATATCAAAACGAATTTGGGTCAAATGGGCACATCAACTTGTTAATCGAGTAACAACTTAAGATCTATTCGACTTGTTTGGAGCACTATAGCTAGTATTCCCCAGATTGCTGCGCAAGGCAAAACACGAACACACCGCAGACGGTTTCGAATGATAAAAGCCTCGACATTTTCCTAGTTTTCCCTCCGCAAACACCTTTTGTAACAACCCCAGCCCACTAGCAATAATAACCATAGTTAGTTAATTCGGATTCGGCAAAAATTCGGTACGGATATAATACGGATAAAATTCGTATCATAATTTTAAAATTCGTTGAAAAATTCGGCTAAAAAACAGGCTCGTCAATTATTCAGATACGTGATTTATACGGAAATAATACGTTCACTAATTAAAAATTCGGGATAAAAAATTCGGCTACTAAATTAAAAAAAAATTAAAAAAATTATACTATTAGTATAAACAATTATAATTTTTTAAAATAATTTAATCAATTTATTTTAGAAATAAATAAAATATTCATTTAGAACAAAAAAAAAGTAATTTTAAATTATTTTCGACAAATAATTTTAATTCGGATTCTCAATAATTCGCGAATAATTTGCGAATAATTCGCGAATTAACTAACTATGCTTAGAAAAAGAACGAATTTTTCACCCAAAAATTCGTAATTCGTGAATAATTCGCGAATAATACTTTTTGATTCAAAAATTCGCGAATTATTCCGAATTTTTGGAAAAAGTTGGAAACGATACGTTTAATTCGGATTCTCAATAATTCGCTATGGTCCGATATATTCAATCAGAATCTCAATCCCAAGTGAGACTATTGGGGGGTGTTACACCTTTACTCTTCCCAAATTAATGGAATTGAGGGTACACCAGCTGTTGACATGAATTTGAACTTTGAGAGTTTTACAAAATGTCCAAAAGAACAGATTTCTTAATCTCCTGCTTTAGTTGTCCAAAGAATATTTATCAATTAGATATGTCAATCTCCTTTTTTTTTTTGATTCTTTTTCTTATCAAACTTCTTTTAAATACTTTCTTTGAGCTAGGAATTCATCAAAAGGATACATCAAGGAAAGGGGGAGATTCTGATCACCAGTGAACTGAATATCGCAGGAGAAGCCCTTGAGCTCGGCCTCGTCCACCCATTGCTTATCCGATTTGAACCTGTTCACCCTTGTTTGCAGAATCTGGCAGTTATCTGCAGTTGATTCTCCGCCTACAAGAACGATTATCTTCGTATTTATTTAGCTAAGGCGAAAGAATCAGAATCTAAGATTGGAATTGAAGGTTCAGAGTTTAGAGGAGGAGGGTGGTGCCTTTGGAGAAGGGGACGATGTGGTCGTACTCGTAGCAGAGGCAGCCGTGGCAGTTCCAGAAGCGCTTGCAGACGACGTTGCCGGCGGCGTCCCTCCGCCAGCGCTCCGGATGCCGCCCGCCCACCACCGCCGCCTTCTGCCAGCACTTCGCCCTCGCCTTCGCGTCGAAGGACCGCGGCCGCTGCCCCCTCTCCCTCTCCTCGTCCCCCCTGCGCCCATGATTATGATTATGATTATTATGATTATGATGGGAAGAAGAAGAAGAAGGAGACGACGACGAAGAGCTCATGGCTCGATGCGACGGACTCTAAATCTAATAAACAAACTTATTTATAGGGGTAATTTCTTATATATTCTAAAAAATTGTTTTGTTTTCAGATTTACCACGCTTAGAAGATTAATATTAAAACTATCCTAACTTAAACTCTCGCAGCTGTCGTTATCTGTGTAAAATTACGATTTTGCTCTTTTAAATATATCCTTCTATCATAACCAATTTTTTTTTTTTTTTTTTTTTTTTATGTACTCTTAAAATTTTCAATAGTTTTCGTATTTATTCTTAAAATATATCCTTCAGAGCACAATAATAATGCAAAAATTAAATGAAAACATCTGAAACCCTAAATCCTAAGCCCTAAAAAAACTCTAAATCCTAAACCCTAAACTCTAGAACCCTAAACCCTAAAAGCCAAAATCCAAAACCCAAAACCCAAAACCTTAAAAAAATCCTAAACTCTAAACCCTACAAAGGAAAACGGTAGGAATATTTTTAATAACGGTGGAACGTACGAGAGATATATTGAAAAGAAAAAAATAAGAGAGATAAATCAGATATTTCTTCAGATTTCAGGGATACACAGGCAATTATTCCTTATTTATATATATATATATATATATATATATATATATATATATATATATATATATATATATATATATATATATATATATATATATATATATGGTTTTGGATTTTATCGCCCCGGCCGGCCCAATTGAAGCGGGCCGTGATGGATGGATGGCCCGGATTTGCTGTCCGTTCAGTCGATTCTCTGTAATCTATCGTCCACCTACGGCATGCACGAATCTTAAAGCAGTGGAAACGAGAGGTGATTTTATTTTTTTTATTATTTATTATTATTATTTTTTTGGATCTGACGGTCGATGAGCGAAGCTATCTCAGCGCGAACACGCGTCGCAACGATAAACACCAACCCCCACCTCTTCTTCTTCCCGAGGCCGAGCTCCGGGCTTCATCCATGGCGGGGCGAGCCCTACTCTTCTCCCCCAGCGGGCTCAGCTTCTTCTGCCCCCTCTCCTCATCCCTTCGACCCTACCCCCTCCTCGTACCCCGCTCCTCCCCCCTCCCACTCCTCCTCCGCCGCCGCCGATGCTCCTCCTCCATCTCTGCGGCGGCGGCCCTCCCTCTGGGGGCCGATACCGAGAGGGCGAAAGAGCCCTCCAGGAGGCCTCCTTTCGTGCTCACGACGCCGCTCTACTACGTGAACGCGCCGCCCCACATGGGCAGCGCCTACACCACCATCGCCGCCGACGCCATCGCCCGGTTCCAGGTGTGCCCTAGTTTACCCAACACGGTTCTTTTCCTCCATTGGAGATGTGGATGGTGTGTTTAGGAAGTTTTAAGTGTGGATATGGAGCTCTATCATGGTCAATTTTTAGCTGCTGCCTCAGTCTCTGGGTTTTGATGTCAACTGTTATCAAATCCCTAATGCCCCTTGATTTGAGAGTGTAGGCTCATTAATTGCGCATTCATCTTCTAATTTTGTATAAAAAGACACCATTTTGTGCGCTTGTACTTTGTGATCTTATTCACTGATGCTCTAATTCCCTAGAATTGGGTGCTGGCTTGTCAATGATATGTGGATAGTGTTCTTAAGCAGTTTAAATATGGATAAGAAGCCCTATCATGGTCATTGTTTTAGTTGCTGCCTCAATCTTTGGGTTTTGATGTCTTCTGTTGCCAAATCCCTAATGCCCACTTAATTGGAGAGTTTAGGCTCCTTAATTGTGCATTACTTTTATAATTTGATGTAAAAAGACACCATTTTGTGCTTTTCTACTTTGTGATCTCATTCATTGACGCTCTAATTGGGTAGAATCGGGTCTTAGCTCGTATATGCTATCTAAAGTTTTAATCTCTTTTTAGTAAGTTGTTTCAGGAATCCAATAAAACTGATTATTAAAATACTTACTAATATAATGCATATATATTTTCCTAGGACTTCAAAAATTATCTTAATGGTGCTAATCTGGCAACAGAGGCTTCTAGGGAAGAAGGTTATATTCATCACAGGAACAGATGAGCATGGGGAGAAAATTGCTGCCGCAGCAGAAGCTAGTGGCAATAGCCCGAGCGAGCACTGCGACACCATTTCACATGCTTACCGTTTGCTCTGGGCAGATGTATGTGCCCGTCCATTTTGGTTTTTGATTTTCTCTATAAAACTATTCCTTTTCAAGTTGTTTAGGTTATAGGTTGAACTGAAAAAATTCCTGTGTAACTTGATTATTCATTTTGTTTGTACTTTTCAGCTCGATATAAAATATGATAAATTTATCCGGACTACCAGTTCAGGGCATGAAGCTGTCGTGAAGGAGTTCTACTCTAGAGTACTAAACAATGGCGACATATATAGGGCTGACTATGAGGGGCTCTACTGCATAAACTGTGAGGAGTACAAGGTAAATTTACAAATCATTTGTTTGGAGATGCAGCTGTTTGCAGGAGGTGATTGTGAAAATAATAGATTGGTTCAAATCAGATATTTTATGAATTGAGCTACAAGTGCTTTTGTGTGTTGCTGCTTCAAGCACCTAGTTTGTTAAAAAAATCTAGTTTGCTAAAAAAAGAGTGCTACTAGAAATATTGCAGAGATGTGCTTCCCAGTCAACTTACAGTATGCATGAATGTTGCTTTTTTCCATGAGCTTGTGTGCTTAAATTTTGCTTCTAATTACCTTTTCTGGTGATAATGTGTAGGATGAGAAAGAATTGCTTGAGAATAAATGTTGCCCTATGCACCTAAAGCCTTGTGTACTTCGGAAGGAGGATAACTACTTTTTTGCCTTATCAAAGTATCAGAAAAATTGGAAGATTTATTGCTGAGCAATCCGAATTTTGTGAACCCTTCATTTCGCTTAAATGAGGTGAATAATTCCACGTCTTTCCTATTGCTGTGATTTCCTATGTTTGTAGTTTCAACTGCCAATGCTTCTTTCCCCCAAGTTTAAGCTTGAAGAACAGTAAGTGCGTCCGCCATTTTTGTAGTTAAATGTTGATCTACTATTTTTGTTACTAGAATTTAAAAGAGTAAAAGTTTTCCCCTTTCCGTCATTCCAATTTGATATTTATTATGTTTTTGCTTTGTTTTTGTTTACGTTGTGCATTTTATCATTCTACTATTGTCAGAAATGCAATATAGTATGACGCATTATAGTCCGTTAGTTCATGTTCACATGAAATTGTGTATGTTTAGACTTCAAATCGCACTTTTTAATTGAAATGCAATTTTAGGTGCAGGGCTGGATTAACAGTGGATTAAGAGACTTCTCTATATCCCGTTCTTCTGTGGACTGGGGCATACCAGTGCCAAATGACAATAAGCAAACTATTTATGTATGGTTGATGCTTTGTTGGGGTAAGATTGTCAACTTGCGTCGTTAGCTTTCATTGCAGTTTGCACATTATTTGCATTATTTTGGTAAGACCTAAAAGGTTGACAGTACTTCACTATACCTTGGATCTCTTGCATCAATAAATGGTGATATAAATCTTTATTTTAGACACTTTTGCTGCTTTACAATCCTTTTCTTGCCACTTAGTTCCATACAATTACTGTTTACACCCCATTCACATTAAATACAAAATTAGTACCCTCGCCTGCTAGAGTTAATTTTTTTTTTTTTTTGGTTTGTCAAGAACTACTTGATTTTGTTAATTTATTTGCAATACTAACTCTGCTCCAGTGATATAATTCGTGAGTACTTAGTCCTCTATGCAGTGACACGATTTCCTTTCTTTCCCTGCAGTTACTTAGTCTCTATGCAGTGACACGATTTCCTTTCTTTCCCTGCAGTTATATTTCTGCGTTGTAGAGAATGAGGACAGCCCAAGTTTACAACAAGCTGTTAGTTCTGGCTGGCCTGCCTCATTGCACTTAATAGGCAAGGTAGCTTTTTAAGTTTTTGTATATTTTTAGGAAATTTTTTCTTGTTTACTGATACTGAAGGTTGCTAATTTTTGTCATATTAGGAATACTGTATTAGTGAATTTTATCATACAATATGTTTGATCTCATACTAGAAGGTATATCAATGATTTACTTTGTGGCGTGCTGTATATTTCCATGCGATTCCCAGTACATGATATGCTGGTAGCTCTGGATCTCTCTTATACCTTTTTTTTCATTATTATTGGTCATTCCTGATGTTTGCACGATGCAGGATATCTTGCGGTTTCACGCAGTTTATTGGCCAGCGATGTTAATGTCTGCTGGAATAACTCTTCCAAAAATGGTATTTGGCCATGGTTTTTTGACAAAGGTACTTTATGCTCTATCAATTTTGTCTTGTTGCAATCTTTGGATTCAAAAATGATTAATAAAGCAGTAAAATGATAATATCAATCCCTTTTTCCGTATTTTGACTGAAAGTTTTCTATGCATGCATGCTTTTATATGGTTGAGATTCTTTGTTCTAAAATTGCTTATAGGTGGAATTCTTGGATTACATATTAGCTCATTTTCTAAACTGAAATGGCTTCACTGTGGGAGCGTACTTTCCGGGGTTCCTTAAAGAGAATTACTTTCTACTTTTTGCAGTGTTATTTGTCAAAATCATTTTATTCTAATAAGGCTACAATTTTGATTAACTTGTATGGTTTTTCTTAATGATATCATGATAAATATCAAGAATCTTTCTTTAAACCTTCTTCTCATTTTCTTTTGTCATGTACATTTCATTTTATTTAGAAGTTTCATGATTTCTATCTCATACATTCATTTTCATTTCATGCAGCACTGCTTTTTATTTTGAAAATTTTAGGATGGTATGAAGATGGGAAATCCTTGGGAAACACACTTGAACAAAAGGATCTGGTGCACATTTGGAGCTGATGCTGTTAGG
>JAQNDB010004556.1:0-23303 GCA_029204045.2 Tillandsia leiboldiana
ATGTTGGGTTAGATCCTAACTTAGTGGTGACTTCTTTATTGCGTTAGTATCTTATACTTGTATGCGGCATGATTTCAAAATAAAAAATGACTTCGAAAACGTTTTCAAACTGAGTGTCGTGTGGGCACTGCTTTCAAAACCGTGGATTATCCTTTCAAGTCATGTTGCCGCAAAAAGGGATTTGCGAAAACACTTTAAAACCGGGTGTTGTGTGGACAGTTTTCCAAACCTGTGGATTTATCCCTTCTTTCTTGTTGCAGTAATTATATTGTGATTAATTTTGACTCTCCTTTTGGTATCATCATGTCTGTATGGTTTAAAGTATGAGTTGTTGTTTGAAACGCCGTACATATACAAAGGAGACTCCGTCCGTTAGTGGAGTGAATTTGTATATGTGGCGGGTCTGGCGCGCCGGTGGCGAGGTTGATTTCACAAAAAAAAGATACACGTTTTTCCGCTCATTTAGAACCTCCGGGGCGTACAGTGACATTGATTTCCTTGGTGAACGCGTCTTGTTCGGTTGATCACTTTTCTTTGGAATCCATGATGACGTCATCTTGTGGGGTGTTACCATTGTTCTTGACCTTTTGTTGATTTCTTCTTGAATTCCGGTCATTGTTCTTGATGGTAGTTGTTGCAAGAAGCGCTTGATTTGATCGTTTCGCTCGATTCTGCAATTCGTCTAATGTGCCCTGCAAAACCACAACGAAAACATACCTTTGTGCATGTTGAACACGAAGTAGATGAGGTAGGCTTGTTCACGTTGGATGCAGTGATTTTCGTCGTCGGAGGAGAAACCGACTGGGGCACAAACTGTGAGGACTGGATTTCCACGTTGAGGACTACTGGTTGACCAGTAGCTGTTAGAGGCTTTGGTGGTGCGTCGGTGGTGTTTGTACACCAATTGGCCACTAGTGTGGACTCAGAGTGGTAAATAGATCACGAGAATAGTCCGATGACCCCGACGGATGCTTAGAAGTGGTTTTGCGCGCAATGGATGTTAAATTTGGTTCAGCGCGAATTTGGACAAAAGAATATCTTTCCGATGCCTTCGGCAATTTTTAGAATTAGATTTGGCAAAATGGACATCGGAAACGGACTCAGGGCAAAAAACTGTGCAAAATAGGCTATTTCTAGACTTTTTGGGCTTAAAACGGTGTTTTTGGTGTTGCTGGAATGGTGGACCGGGCTCATGACGGCTGGCTCAAGGCCCATGAACCGGATGGTGCAGCGCGGTGCACGGGTGGGCGTACACCGGTGCAGGAGGCGACGCGGGCAGCCGGTGCACGCGCGGGTGCACCGCGCAGCCGTGTGCCGCGCATGCACGCGCACGCGTGGCGCGCGCCCGCGCCCGCACGTGGGCCGGGCCGTGCTGCGTGGCGGGGAAGCCCGTCGGTCGGACCCTTTGGTCCGACCGGGCTTTGCACTGGATCTAGTGCAAGGGATTTGGTGTGAGGGTGGAGGATTTATGTGTGTGTTGTAATGGAACTTTGGTGCATCTTAAGGGGAATTGATGTTATAAATTGCACCTTTGGACAGCAATTAACCCTTTTACATCCCCAGCTTATCTCCACTTTGTTGTGAAGGAAATTAAGGGGTTTTCCATCATCTTCTTCACCAAGAACTCCATGAATGGAACTTGGAGTTCACTATTAGAGTTGACCACTTCGTCGCATTTTCTTCCGGGAGACCTCCAGAAGTGTAGAAGTGGAATTATGGGATGATTCTTGCGGGATTCTCTCCACAACTTCAAGATCTACAACGTTTGTATTAAAGAGGAGACCTAATTGGAGATCTAAACCAGGTAATTATAGCAATCTTTGAGACACTTGTTTTCAGTTTGAGATTTCGACCACAGGTTAGTGTTTTACTCCCCTGGGATGCACAAATGGAATTTTAAATTGATTTTTGTTTGGAAATTTCCAGGACTACAGAGATACAATTTTTGTATTTGGTGGAACTTCAAATTTGGACTCTAAATTAGGTAATTTAAGCCATCTTTGGGATTGTTGTGTACAGCTGAGATTCTGGTTGTGGTTATGAGCAATGTTCAGTGTTTTTGCTCCCTAGGACTGAAGAAGTTGAATTTTTAAGCTGGTTTTTGCGGGGAATTCACCAGACTCAGAGACCTACATTTTTAATATTTAATAGGATGGCTAATCTTGCTTCGAATCTGGTGAATTTCATCATCTTTTGACCCCATTTTCTGTGAGGAATTCTGGACAGCGACACCTTGCCGGATTTTTATCTCCGCAACCGGGCATCGGATGGAGTCAAACCTTTGGACTCTTTTCATCTACTCGACGCGAGGATTGTCCCCGTATTTTTATTGGATTTTTGTGAGGCTTGTCCGAAAGGGTGCTTCTTCCCCTTTATGTACAGAGTTTTACAGTTATGTTGTTGTGTGGTTTTGCGTACCTTGTGTTGTGGAATTTGTAACTTGGTCTACGCTACTCGGAATTGGATGTGCAGGTACTCGTTTCGAAGGTATCGACACGAGGAATGGAACAATATTTATGTTGGATTTTTCTGAGTTCTCGACTGCAGGTGAAATAATTACATCTTTGGGACTGATTTTTCAGACTGTGTGTACTGGATATTTTTGAATAAAATGTAATCTTGGACCTTATTGTTGTACCCTGAAGGTTCACGACTGTTTCTGAACCTGTTGGAACTGGAGAACATAGGAGATAGTGAATTCTGAATGTTTTCCGCTGTTGGAGCCGAGGCTTTTGCGACAAGTACCGAGGATGCTGTTTCGGCAGCAATTGGACTATGAGCGTCTGCGCTCTTCGCCGACCCCAGGTTTGCCTTGGATTGAGCACTTCAGGTGGGTAAGCTTAACTTGGTAACTGTATAGAACTTTTATATATCTTGGTGCATGTAAGTGTACAGGTGAGGATATCACCCCTCTGTGATTGATAACAGGTATACTGTTGTATAACAGATATGAGCGAGAGGTAAGCAAGGGATGACCTACTTGGGTGAGAGTGGTATACCATAGTAGGAATATTGTAGCATGCTTCACTAATATATATTTCACCCACTTTTATTGTTTCTGAGGACAAAGCATGCTTGCATGGACATGTAGTTAGGCCATACTTTACTGCTGCACTACTTTTGGAACTTGACTTAGGAGAAACCATGTTATTCTTCTTCTTCTTTGTTAGTCAAGTGGTCTGTGTGGCTCAGGTTCGAGCAGGGGTTCTGGGTAGTGTAGTCGAGACTTGGTGTCTGGGACAGGTTGGATTAGTTGTGGGGCTTTGCGGCAACCGCGGATATTGGGCGGTTGACGGATATTTATTTATGCACCAGATTGGGTATCTGATTTCTCTAGTGGACAGAGTTTCCCACTATTTGAGCATTTTTTGTACCTTATTGAGGACCGAGGCTTTCTTTAGTGATTGGGCTTTCCCACTTTGATCAGAGTCGTGATCCAGTCCTGCTGATTTATGATACTGATGACAGTGATACTTTACTCGTGTGGGTCGCTCCCCTCGAGGCCACTCCGGAGTAGGCAGTTGACATATTGGCCAGTGAGTGCCAGACCTGTTGGCCAGTGAGTGCCAGACAGTGAGCATCGGTCAGTGAGTACCGATTGGTTAGCAGATACTTGAGTCCTTGAGACTCCTTTGCATCGGTGTTATGCGTAGGCTGGCATACCCGATGCGGCAGGCACAGCAGGCAGTACCAGTTCTACTGGTGGCATTAGATTGGGGTTTATTGCATACAGTTGCTTTATAGTTGCACTCGTGTCAGGGGGGGACCGAGTGGAGTCTGGTAGCTGTGTTAGACCAGTACTAGTGTTGTTGGGAACCGTTTGGGGGTACGGTGGTCCCTGGGTCATTGTGTGGCATAGGCAGGCATGGCAGGCATAGCAGACTTGGAGGCTTGATAGCTGTTGAGAGTTTCCAGCTTCCTCCTTTTCAGTCTTTATAGATTTGGTTAGTTTGTTTATATTTTGAGGACTTAGTGGGCAGACCGTCGAGTCTGGCGGTGGTACCCACTGAGAACTCCCTTTTTGGTGTAGTTCTCACACCCTCTGGGGGTTTTCCCCTCTTTTTCTTTCCTCTTCTCTGTTTTGCAGAGTCTTAGCAGGTGTTGCTGATTCTGCGGTTGTTGATCGAGGCGAGAGAGTCGCGAGCTAGATCCCTAACCGTCGTTGAAGAGTAGCGGTACCCTCTTCAGAGGAGATCTACTGCAGACTAGTTGTTTATTTTTCCAGTTTTGAGAGACTGATGTAGTGAGGATATATTATGTATCGAGAGATTGTACACACTTATATTTATTGGAGATATCTCACTGTTGAGTTTTGAGCTTTGTATATGAGGATATAGTATCGCTATCATTTGGGAGACAGACCTATTGTATTATTTCCAGTTGTACAGTGATTGATTTTAGTTATACAGCAAGTTTTTACTTATAGCTCTGATATTATGTTTAGCTGTAGTACTTTTCTTGCAGGTAGGACGCTTCGCCTATGCAGGTTGGCATAGGTGGCGGATCTGTTGGCGAGCCCGGGTCGCAGTTCCGACCCTGGGGCGTGACAGATTAGAGTGGTATCAGAGCTTAGGGATAGGTCGGCTGGGACTTAGAAACCCTAGGCTTATGGTTTGACCCTTGGTTGACTTCGTGAGAGTCGTGACTTTTAGCGAGAGTCCTGATTGAGTTTTATATCTCTCCCAAGGGACGGGAGGAATGATTGGCACGTTTATTCTCCTAAGTAATTATGTTGGCTGCAGACAACATAGTGCTGTGGAATGGGTGACATGCTTTAGACTTTCGCTGGATTGGGTCGAGTGGCTTTTGTGTGCTGTTTGTGGTTTCGTCGTGGTGAGCGGTGCCTCCCCGACTCTGGGTTTTGACCGTGGGCATCTTGTCAGAGTGATTGAGCTCGAGCGGTTGGTTTTGGGCCGGATATCTAGATTGAGGTCAGAGAGCTCCGGACCCGGATGACAGGATTGTCTGTGGCATATCAGCGGCAGAGTGAGCAGCTGGTCTGGGTGACACAGTTGTCGGAGCACTGAGTAACCCCCCTCCGTGCTAATGTTAGCATCGAGGCACCGAGTTAGGGTGGATAGTTGACAGCAGAGGAGCTGTGGGACATGATCGATCTATTGAGCCAGATTGGGCAGATGAACCACCCCGACTCGTAAAATTGAGTTTGGAGCCTTTGGAGGTAAAGTCATGATTGGTGGTGATGGAGTGACTATTTGAGAGCCTCCCAGTGCTAGAGAGTTTATGCAGTTGTTGAACTGCGCGCTCCAGGTTTCGAGGGATGAGGCGCATAGGATATGTGAGACTGGGAGTGGATTGCGCTAGGATACCTTGTAGCTTAGTTGGTCCCTCTGTTAAGGATTTTGACGCCACGTTGGAGTAGGCATTGTGCTTGGAGAGTGGCGCTGTATTTCCCTTGGATAGGGATCTGCCGCCAGAGGCGAGTTTTGGATATGGCGCTTGGCGCTGGATGATGGAGGACAGATCGACCGCAGAGGCATTTCTGGTTTCTTTTTCCAAGGTACTGGATTTCTAAGATATTCGGGATCGGGTGGACCCCGAGGGCAGTATCAGCGTTTGTATCAGAGTGGCGCAGCGGTAGCGTGAATTTGCTATCTGCGGAGGACCATATTCGTTGCCTCAATGTGAGCAGAGGCAGAGGTCGTGCTCCCTATGTGGTTAATTAAGATATGCTGTGGCAGATTGAGCGACGACTAATGGTATCGAGCGGTTGAATCTGGGCTGCCCGGTTGGAGGGCGCCCCGGCAGTGGATTGAGATGTCGCCGGTGTGATTTCATCACAGCAGTCGGAGTTAGAGCTTGTTGCGTTCCTGCATGGACTAGAGGCAGATTTGTTACCCGTGCACTTGAGGTACAGGTTTCTATTAGTGTTGTGCACGTGGAGGAGGCTTGTGGATCGTGTCCAGTGCAGTAGAGGCTGAGAGTTATGCCGGCAGACTTATTGGTAATTGTGGCCGTTTGGTGTTTTGACCTAGTGTTTGGGTTTTGGTTGGCACAGTGCCACCGAATGTTCGACTGCAGAAAGAAGGGACTTTGATCTTCGGCAAGGCAGACAAGAGAAGGCTTGCTTGTTGAGATTATTGAGCACACAGGTTTGGCGACTGTGTGATAGGTGCATACGGCGGCACCGGGACTCAAGGATATCTCCGTTGCCCGTGAGATCCAGGGTGTGATATCACCTAAGCTGTTGATAATGCCGCCGGTTAGGAAGAGAGAGATTGCGTTTGATATTGTTCGGAGAACCGCGCCACCTCCGACAACACCTCATCGGATGTCGCTTGTAGAACTGGGAGAGCTGATGGCGCAGTTGCTGGATCTGATGGATCGAGGAGTCTGCTTGACCTAGTGCACGCGTTGACATACGGTGGTGATGCCACGTCGTTGATACACGACTGTGAGGGTCCTTTTATGGTTCGAGGATAGACAGGTCCGGGTGGTATCTAGGACCTTTTGATGGGTTATACTCCGGCAGTTATAGTATGGTGTGACTACCTACTTGGAATCAGACCGTCGAGGACTTTGCCTAGATGGCATTTAGGATCTGTTAAGGGCACTATGAGAGCATAGTGAGGCCAAATGGAATGAATAATGCCCTGTGACTTAAAGGTCTGAGGAATCGTGTGTTCCAGTTGTACCTGGACGGATTGGGAGTGGTGTTCCCCAAGGATATTTTGATTTACTCCCAGAGCGACTCGAAGCGCGAGGAGCACTTGTGGATGTGCTACCGTACCTGTGTGGATGAAGCTGTATGCCCAGTTATTGAGGAACAAGTTGTAGCTTCAGGAGCTTACCTTCTTGGGTGTCACGCCCGGGTGTAAACCAGAACCCGGGCCCGTCCACAGATCCGCCGTGCACACGGTATTTTCCGTGTACACGAAGCGCCAACAACCTGCTCAGATATAAAAGATATAATAAAAGAGCAATAAAACAGAGCTGAACTAAAAACTAATACATCTCAGACTGAAGCTGGAAATAAAATACAATACATCAGTATAAATGATACATCAGTCCTCCTCCCAGCTCACAAATAATAAATACAACCTGCTGGCAAAAGCCAGTCCCAAAAGTGAAAGTACCAACCGTCTGAGGAAAACCTGGGTACCCCAATAGTCCAGCAAACACGCTCATCCTGCCTCGAGATCTATCTACTCAGCCGTCCTCTCTCCTCGACCCGCCACTGAAAGTCCAGTAGCACCCGCAGAAGACTCTGCAAAACAAGGGAGAAGAAAAAGAGGGAAAGAAGAATGGGGGTGAGAACTACTAGTAAACCAGTAGCCTCCCCTAGTGGGTAACACCTCAAACTCTGACACGCCCACTAGGTCAACCCAGAGGCAAAGGAAAACAAAGGCGGTATGCAAAAAGAATGAGACTCCTGATGAAAAGCTACCACTAGAATGCCTCTAAAATGCCGAGCTAATAGAATAGCTAAATGTATGCATCAGAAATAAATGTCTGGCCAGAATAACCCAATCTGACCACCAGTAAACACTGATACTGCCTGCCTCTGCCGCGACGGGTATGCCAGCCTACGCATAACACCGAAGCAAAGGAGTCCCAAGGACTCAAAACCCAGCATGGTGCCCGGCGCTCTGCACCGTGGAAAGCCTACTCCGGAGTGGCACTCGAGGGGAGCGACCCCACAGAGTAAAGTATCACTGTAACAAGCATCTCTGTAACCACTGTCTCATAATAGCAGGACTGGATCATGACTATGATCAAGTGGGAAAACCCATCACTAAAGAAAGACCCGATCTCAACCCGATGCAAGATAGACAAACCGTGGGAAATCCATCCACAAGAGACCTGATACCCAATCTGATGCATAAGAAACCTCCGGTCAACCGCCCAATGTCCGCGGTTGCCGCAATACCCTGCCTGTCCCAAACCGAGAACCTGACTACACTATCCTATCCACCTACTCGCGCACGAGCTGCAAATACCCTGAGCCTCAAATGAAAGGAGAAAAGAATAACAAAAATGGTTTCTCCTATGTCAGTTCCAGCATGATAGTGTAGCAGAAAAAGATGGCCTATCTAGGTGACCATACAAGCATGCAAATGTCCCAGATGATATAATATAAAAGAGAAGTCGAGAAGTTTTTACCTTGCTAAAGCATGCTGATAAAAGTATAAGAGTAGTAAATAAAAGATAGCCTGTGCCTGTCTAAAATGCATGCCCAAAGCCCACAATTTACTAATCAGCCTTCTAATCATAGAAGCTACTCAATGCCTAGAGGGTAATTAAAAGTAGGGTTTCACAACAACACCCAAGATCACAAACATGTCCCACATATGACATCTGGTCCCCCGCTACTATCCGCGGTAACCATAATACCCCAGAGGCTAAAATCTAAGCCCCGGCTACACAATGCCAATCCCCTGCTCCAACCCGAGCAACACATAGTCACCTGACTAAAGAATAGGGGGTGAAGAAGGAAATATGTTTCTTCTAAATCAAATCCCACATAAAGTGTGGCGACAAGAAATGGCCCTACAAAATGTCCAAATAAGCCAGCCTATGTCCTCAAGAGAGATAGGAGAAACTTGTGACAAATAGTGGTTCGACCAGCGTAACATTAATAGCTTCACCTGGGTATAATCATCCTGCTAAAATCATAATCCGACCACACCTGTCCATAATCTGCTAATCACCCTCATATAAACCATCCCCTATGCCTGTCCAAAAATATCCTCAAGTGGTGTCCTCCCGCACAACACATCATAATATCCCAACATAAAAGTAAATCCCCCCCATGCTAAGTTAAATGACAATAATATTCCCCTAAGCATGTATATGTTCCAATGACTGTCAGACTCCCACTATAGCATTTTTCATATGATAGGCTCACCATTTTATTAATTAAGGATGCATGTCCATAAATTGTCATTCAATATGTCCAATAAAGAGGTTCTCTCTAATATTCCTAGTGGGTGTATCAGAAAAGAGGGATATAGCAACCACCCCACATGAAGTGCGAACTGTCCGGCTCCCGTACAGCTGAAAATACCAGAAATTCCAAACCCTTGCTCCAACAAGTTCAGCACACCCGTAACACTCCTGGTACAATACAAAATCCACTAAACACACTTAGACTCCCAAATAATGCTCTTATAATCACATACAATATCTGTCCCAAAACTGCTAAATTTTCACCTGCAGAAAGTGCCCAGAAAATTCCCAGAAAAATACACAGCGATCCTCGCGTCGATAGCTTCGCAACGCTAGCTTGCACGTCCCAATCTGAGTTCGGTAAGAAAAGATATAAATTCGGCAAGGTGGTGAACCAAACAACAAACTGTGGAAAAAGACTGCGCACTGTACACTGAGAAAACAGTGATTTTCACCACGAAATAAATCTCAAGAAATTCCAAGAAAAATACGAGCGGCGTTCCTTGTGATCCGTAGATGAAAAAGTTGTATAAGCTCGTCTTCGTCTGACACTCGAGCGCGAAGATATAGCCAAAATACTCCGATGCTGTCCTCACAATCCTCACAGAAAAAGGGTTGACATTAATGCCTCGGGATCCGTGCCAAGGAATTAAAATCAGAATACGCGATCAAAATGAAAGATGAAGCCCTACCTGTCGTGAAGCCAACGGCGCAAAATCACAGAAAAAGGAGTTCGGGGTAGACCAGCGGAGCTAAAACACCGCTGCTGCGCCGAAGAAGAACACAGGAAATGCAACGTCCGCGCCGCGCCGTAAAATCCATAACCTCGGGATTTGAGCCTTCTAAAATCTGAAACTTGGCGCGTGTAATCTTCACTTCATGGAGAAGATTTCTTCTTCTCATCACCCTTCGAGCTGAGAGCTCGAAGGGTCGAAAATCCCCCTTGAAGAGCCCTTGGGATGCAACTTAAGGGGAAAACCAGAAAAGTCTTTTGCAAAAATTCCCACAAGTCCCCTAAATTTTTCGCTGCGCCGGAGCACGTGCGCCAGCCACTAGCAGAGCGCCACGTGGCCCCAACCACCGTGCACCGCCCGTGCAACGCGCACGCCGCACCAGCCCGCACGTCGCGTACAGCACCTGCCTCCACCCATTGCGTGGACCGCGCGCACAACGCCGCACCAATCAACAGCCGCCACGTGTCCGTCGGTCCAACGTGCACCGCGAAACTCCGTGGACCGCGCGCTGTGAGCCGCCCAACCACCATCCGCCACGTGGCACCGCCACGGTGCACGCCGGGCCGTGGACCGCGCGCTGCCCGAGGCCGCCGCGCGCTGCCCCGCGCCCTGCCCGCGCCGCGGCCGCCGCGTCTGTGCCGCTGCCGAGGCCGCGACGCCTCCCGCCGGCGCTGCCCGCCGCCGCGCCGGCCGCCGGCGACGCCGGAGTTACTGTTCCGGCCAGTGAACAGTACCCGAGCACCAAAAATACAAGTAAATAGTCTATCTTGACCGTTTTCGCGCGCTGATTCCAAATCCGGCGTCCGTTTCGCCCCAATCCAATCCCTAAAATTTGCCGAAGGCTCCCGGAAAGGTAAATTAATCCGTTTTTTCGCGTCGAGTCCAAATTTGATATCCAATTTGCGCGAAGACACCTCTAAACATCCGACAGGGTCTTCCGGTTACCCGCGTGATCCAATTTAAGCCCCGAGTCCATCATTGTGTCCAAATTGGCGCACGCACACCGCCGACATGCCGCGTAGGCTTCCAGAAGCTGCTGGTCACACTGCAAAAGCCCTGCAAGGATCCGGGTCCCCACATGCTCCCCCACTAAAAGAAAGTTTCATCCTTGAAACTAAAGCAACTCCCAAGGAGTCTCAGAAACCAGGGGTCAAACTCACCACCGCCGTCTCCAGCTTCCAAGTCACCTATCACTCCCCGTGATTCCTCCTCTAGCAACAACATCAACAATAACCAGAATGGCAAAGCCCGATTGCACAATTCCCTCACCTCACGAGCCGGAATTCGCAACGGACGTCCCTCGTACCCCAAACTCTCACAGACCTCAAAGGAACGAGTCAGTCACGGGCGAGGGTCCAAAGCATACCCCTCCAGAGCTGAGACGCAGAAAAACACTCAAAACTCCAACAAAAGATTGGGGGAAAGGAACGAACAGCCCGAGCAACACGCTCTAAAATCACTCCCAAGAGCCAACTCAACCAAGTGATCCGAGACACATCCACAAAAACACCAGCACAGAAAAGGGGCCCTAACAAGTAGGGGCTCACACTCTGTCGCCCTCAAAACTCAACCATCCAAGTGGATTGCTCAGCCGCGGCCTCTCATCAAAAGGGATCCTCTGGGACACAAACTCAACACTGAACACCAGAATGGCCCCACACAAGCGCCAGCTATGGAACCGTTCAAACTTAACTCTCAAAAGCCCTTCTGCTCCAGGTATCCGCCACCACAGTGGCTCAGTCGGGGTGATACTGGATGCTCAACAAAATTCAATGGTAGCTCTACAGCCACAGTGGGAGGTATCACTATAACTCACAAACCCATCTCCCACTACTGACTAGGTAAAAATCGGTGCTGGTACCAATCTCATCATCCGCTCGTCAAGCTCAGCTGGCACTATCCGGTCCAAAGCTCCTCAACCCCAACAATAACAGTCGGGCTCTCGGCCAGTCTTAAATAGCATCCATTTTGGCCGGATTTCCACAGCCGCCCCCTATGGCTAAAATAAGTAATCCATGAAGATATGCTCTCGAAGCTAAAACTTGTACCACAACGACTTGGCATACAGCTTCTTCCTCACAGACTTTACCACAGCATCCACCAAGCTTCACAAGCTCTAAATCATTCGTGGAGGGGATAAAACCAAAATATCCCTAGAGAATGCCGCTATCAATCCGTTCAAGTCCCGCTTGAATACAGAATTCCTCAATCTTAAAGGCAACAAGGCATTAGTCATTCCATTGGCTTCACTGTACTCGTAATGCCCCTAGCGTCTCTTGAACGCCATCTTGGCGAAACACTCAACTGAAAATCCAAACTGGTGCAGGCATCACAATCGACCGACTGCCGGGGCAGAACTCCATCAAAAGGCCCTAAATAATACCTGGACCTGACTAGGCTCCAATCACAAAGGGCTCTCACCGTCGTGTATCAACGACGTGACACTAGGTCAAACAGACCCTCCATCCATCAAATCCACGCACCTAAGACATCAACTCTCGCAGACTCTAAAGGCGATATCCAACGAGGTGCTATGAAGTTCGCGCGGTTTCCAAAACCACGTTAATCACACTCTTAATCTCCCTTCCGGCGGCATAATCATCGGCTCAAATGGACTCACACCCGGGATCTCACGAGCAATAGGTATCCTTAAGTCCCCGCTGCCGCCGTAGGCACCTCTCACTCTGTCGCCGTAACTTGGGGTGCTCAAAACAGTCTCAACAACAAAATGCCTTCCATTATCCGCTTTGGAGAAAATCAAAGTCCTTTATCTCAGCAGTCAAACAATCCTGTGGCACTACGCCAACCAATCCCAGCACGTGGTCAAACACCAAGCTGCCACAAATACCAATATGTCTGCCGGCATAATCACGGCCTCTACTGCACTGGACATAATCCACAAGCCTCCCCCACCTACACAATAACAACCGTAACCTGTACCTCAAGTGCATGTGGTAACGACTCTACCTCTAGTCCATGCAGGAATGCAACATGCTCTAGCTCCGACTGCTGTGATGAAATCATACCTGCGACAACTCAATCCCTACCGTGGCGCCCTCCAACCGGGCAGCACAGATTCATCCGCTCGATGCAAGTGGTCGTCGCTCAGCCTGCCAAAATATCTAGACCAATCACAAAGGGGAGCACGACCTCTGTCCATGCTCACACGGAGGGTGCCGAACGTGGTCTCTCGCAGACAGCCAAATCCACGCTACCCGCTTGCGCCACTCTGATAAAAAAAGGGCTCTTGCTGTCATCGGGGTCTACCCAACCCCTGACGTCTCAGAAATCCACCTGAATATCATCGTCACACGACCAAGCACAAATGATTCAGTAATTCCTTATACAATTATCCTTACTAAGCTCACCCCTCAAACACATATAATGCACCCCCAAACATGCCAGTTATCAAACCACAAGGGTAACATCCCCCTGGGGTAAGGCTTTACATAATCCATCCACAAGGATATCCACCATCCCGGAAGGGGAAAAACGAGAATGTCTCTGCCGGCCGATCTATCCTCCAACACCTAGCGCCAAGCGCCTATATCCAAGACTCGCCTCTGGCGGCAGACCCCCTATCCAAAGGAACTGTAACACTATGCTCCATACACAATGCCTACTCCATCGAGGCATCCAAATCCAAAACGGGGAAAATCAAATAACCTGAAAGGTATCCTGACGCAGTCCACTCACAGTCACGCATATCCTATGCGCCATGTCCCCCAAATCATAGAGCCACGCAGTTTGACAACTGCGTAAACCCTTTAACACAAGGAGGCTGTCAAGTAGTCTCTCCAATCTCTACCAGCCACGATTCTACCCCAAGAGGCTCCAAACTTAATCCTATGAATCGGGATGGTTTATCTGCCGAAACTGGCTCAACTGATCAATGGTGTCCCATAGCTCATCAGCTGTAACTATCCACCCTGCCTCGGCGCCTCGTCACTAAACATCGGCACGAAGGCTGACTCACTCCATCAATACCACAGAAATCCCCGCCCTTGAGGATGCTGCAATCGGGTGGTCTCAGAAGGGAAGCACTGTCGAGCTGCCCCGCGCTCTGACAACTGTGTCACAAAACCATATGCTCGTTCACTCTGCGCCTGATAGGCCTCTGACAATCCTGTTATCAGGGTCCGGAGCTCTCTGACTCCAAATTGGTATCCGGCCTGAAACAACTAGCTCAGACCCAACTACCTGCACCAAAGTGCACCCGGGTCAGGGCCCAACGTTGGGGAGACACCGCTAGCCACGACAAACCGCAAATCAACACATCCCAAACACTCGACCCAATCTAGCGAAAGTCAAAGACATCCTCCTATTTTTGCAACTTTATGTTGTCTGCAGCCAACCATAACTGTCCCACAAAAATAGGGTATGTCGATCCACTCTTCACTCACAGGAAGAGTCAAACCAAATCACCCGACTTCCGCAAAATGTCGCGTCTCTCACGCCCTAACATCCTAGGGTCCGCCATAAGCCTAGGGTTTCCTAAGTCCCAACCGACCTATCCCTAAGCTCTGATACCAACTTAATCTGTCACGCCCCGGGTGTAAACCGAACCCGGGCCCGTCCACAGATCCCGCCGTGCACACGGTATTTTCCGTGTACACGAAGCGCCAACACCTGCTCAGATATAAAAAGATATATAAAAGAGCAATAAAAACAGAGCTGAACTAAAACTAATACATCTCAGACTGAAGCTGGAATAAAATACAATACATCAGTATAAATGATACATCAGTCTCTCCCAGCTCACAAATAATAAATACAACCTGCTGGCAAAAAGCCAGTCCCAAAAGTGAAAGTACAACCGTCTGAGGAAAACCTGGGTACCCCAATAGTCCAGCTAACACGCTCATCCTGCCTCGAGATCTATCTACTCAGCCGTCCTCGTCATCCTCGACCCGCCACTGACAGTCCGTAGCACCCGCAGAAGACTCTGCAAACAAGGAGAAGAAAAAGAGGAAAGAAGAATGGGGGTGAGAACTACTAGTAAAACCAGTAGCCCTCCCCTAGTGGGTAAAACCTCAACTCTGACACGCCCACTAGGTCAACAAGAGGCAAAGGAAAACAAAGGCGGTATGCAAAAAGATGAGACTCCTGATGAAAAGCTACCACTAGAATGCCTCTAAAATGCCGAGCTAATAGAATAGCTAAATGTATTGCATTAGAAAATAAATGGCTGCCAGAATAACCCAATCTGACCACCAGTAAACACTGATACTGCCTGCTCTGCCGCGACGGGTATGCCAGCCTACGCATAACACCCGAAGCAAAAGGAGTCCCAAGGACTCAAAAACCCAGCATGGTGCCCGGCGCTCTGTACCGTGGAAAGCCTACTCTGGAGTGGCACTCGAGGGAGCGACCCCACACGAGTAAAGTATCACTGTAACAAGCATCTCTGTAACCACTGTCTCATAATAGCAGGACTGGATCATGACTATGATCAAAGTGGGAAAAACCCATCCACTAAAGAAGACCCGATCTCAAGACGATGCAAGATAGACAAACCGTGGGAAATCCATCCACAAGAGACCTGATACCCAATCTGATGCATAAGAAACCTCCGGTCAACCGCCCAATGTCCGCGGTTGCCGCAATACCCTGCCTGTCCCAATACCGAGAACCTGACTACACTATCCTATCCACCTACTCGCGCACGAGCTGCAAATACCCTGAGCCTCAAATGAAAGGAGAAAGAATAACAAAATGGTTTCTCCTATGTCAGTTCCAGCATGATAGTGTAGCAGAAAAAGATGGCCTACCTAGGTGACCATACAAGCATGCAAATGCCCCAAGATGATATAATATAAAAGAGAAGTCGAGAAGTTTTTACCTTGCTAAAGCATACTGATAAAAGTATAAGAGTAGTAAATAAAAGATAGCCTGGCCTGTCTAAAATGCAGCCCAAAGCCACAATTTACTAATCAGCCTTCTAATCATAGAAGCTACTCCAATGCCTAGAGGGTAATTAAAAGTAGGGTTTCACAACAACACCCAGGATCACAAACATGTCCCACATATGACATCTGGTCCCCCGCCTACTTTCCGCGGTAACCATAATACCCCAGAGGCTAAAATCTAAGCCCCGGCTACACAATGCCAATTCCCTGCTCCAACCCGAAGCAACACATAGTCACCTAGACTAAAGAATAGGGGGTGAAGAAGGAAATATGTTCTTCTAAATCAAATCCCCCATAAAGTGTGGCGACAAGAAATGGCCCTACAAATGTCCAAATAAGCCAGCCTATGTCCTCAAGAGAGATAGGAGAAACTTGTGACAAATAGTGGTTCGACCAGCGTAACAATAATAGCTTCACCTGGGTATAATCATCCTGGCTAAATCATAATCCGATCCACACCTGTCCATAATCTGCTAATCACCCTCATATAAACCATCCCCCTATGCCTGTCCAAAAATATCCTCAAGTGGTGTCCTCCCGCAACACACATCATAATATACCAACATAAAGTAAATCCCCCCCATGCTAAGTTAAATGACAATAATATTCCCCTAAGCATGTATATGTTCCAATGACTGTCAGACTCCCACTATAGCAGTTTTCATATGATAGGCTCACCATTTTATTAATTAAGGATGCATGTCCATTAAATTGTCATTCAATATGTCCAATAAAGAGGTTCTCTCTAATATTCCTAGTGGGTGTATCAGAAAAGAGGGATATAGCAAACCACCCACATGAAGTGCGAACTGTCCGGTCCCGGTACAGCTGAAAATACCAGAAATTCCAAACCCTTGCTCCAACAAGTTCAGCACACCCGTACACTCCTGGTACAATACAAAATCCACTAAACACACTTAGACTCCCAAATAATGCTCTTATAATCACATACATATCTGTCCCAAAACTGCTAAATTTTCACCTGCAGAAAGTGCCCAGAAAATTCCCAGAAAAAATACCACAGCGATCCTCGCGTCGATAGCTTCGCAACGGTAGCTTGCACCGTCCCAATCTGAGTTCGGTAAGACAAGATATAAATTCGGCAAGGTGGTGAACCAAACAAACAAACTGTGGAAAAGACTGCGCACTGTACACTGAGAAAAACAGTGATTTCACCACGAAATAAATCTCAAGAAATTCCAAGAAAAATACGAGCGCGTTCCTTGTGATCCGTAGATGAAAAAGTTGTATAAGCTCGTCTTCGCTGACACTCGAGCGCGAGATATAGCCAAAATACTCCGATGCTGTCCTCACAATCGTCACAGAAAAAGGGTTCACATTAATGCCTCGGGATCCGTGCCAAGGAGTTAAAATCAGAATGCGCGATCAAAATGAAAGATGAAGCCCTACCTGTCGTGAAGCCAACGGCGCAAAAATCACAGAAAAAGGAGCTCGGGGTAGACTAGCGGAGCTAAAACACCGCTGCTGCGGCGCGAAGAAGAACACGGAAATGCAACGTCGCGCCGCGCCGTAAAATCCAAAAACCTCGGGATTCGAGCCTTCTAAAATCTGAAACTGTGGCGGGTGGTAATCCTCACTTCATGGAGAGATTTCTTCTTCTTCAACACCCTTCGAGCTGAGAGCTCGAAGGGGTCGAAAAATCCCCCTTGAAGAGCCCTCGGTGAAGCAACTTAAGGGGAAAACCGGAAAAGTCTTTTGCAAAATTCCAACAAGTCCCCTAAATTTTTCGCTGCGCCCGGAGCACGTGCGCCCGCCACTAGCAGAGCGCCACGTGGCCCAACCACCGTGCACCGCCGTGCACCGCGCACGCCGCACCAGCCCGCACGTCGCGTACGGCACCTGCTCCACCCATTGCGTGGACCGCCGCGCACAACGACGCACCAATCAACAGCACGCCACGTGTCCGTCGGTCACACGTGCACCCGCGAAACTCCGTGGACCGCGCGCTGTGAGCCGCCCAACCACCATCCGCCACGTGGCACCGCCACGGTGCACGCCCGGGCCGTGGACCGCGCGCCTGCCCGAGGCCGCCGCGCGCTGCCCGCGCCCTGCCCGCGCCGCGTGCGGCCGCTGTGCCGCCTGCCCGAGGCCGCGCCGCCTCCCGCCGGCGCTGCCCGCCGCCGCCGCCGGCCGCCGGCGATCGCCGGAGTTACTGTTCCGGCCAGTGAACAGTACCCGAGCACCAAAAATACAAGTAAATAGTCCATCTTGACCGTTTTCGCGCGCTGATTCCAAATCCGGCGTCCGTTTCGCCCAATTCCAATCCTAAAATTTGCCGAAGGCTCCCGGAAAGGTAAAATTAATCCGTTTTTCGCGTCGAGTCCAAATTTGATATCCAATTTGCGCGAAGACACCTCTAAACATCCGACGGGGTCTTCCGGTTACCCGCGTGATCCAATTTAAGCCCCGAGTCCATCACTTGTGTCCAAATTGGCGCACGAACACCGCCGACATGCCGCGTAGGCTTCCAGAAGCTGCTGTCACACTGCAAAAGCCCTGCAAGGATCCGGGTCACCACATCGGGTCACCTTATTCTAGCCGTAGGAGCGGCGGTGGAAATCCGGCCAATTTGGATACTGATTGGAAATTGGCCGAGATCGACAATTATTGTCGAGGTGTGGACCTTCTTGGACTAGGCAGTGCCGGGAGAGCTTGGCCAATAGATAATGAGACTGATACCAGCGCCAATACTAGTGTTTCCAGTGTTGGGAGATGGATTGGTGTGCTTTAGTGATGCCTCATTTGGCGACTGTAGAATTACCGTTGAGTTATTGTTGAGCATTTTGGATTACCACGACAGAGCCATTGTGATGACAGATTAGAGTGTGAATGGCTCTGATACCAACTGGGTATGAGTTTGTATCTCTGGAGGATCCCTTTTGAGGTAACTCGCGGTTGAGTAGTCCACTCGGGTCGTTTTGGATCGAGAAGTAACCGAGTGAAGACTCCAGCTTATTGGATTCCTTGCTTTATTGGATGAAAGCGTGGATATGCTTCGGGTGGCCTTAATTGAGTTGACCCAGGATGTGGGTTGGAGCATGTTGCACTAGAGGTTATTCCAGTTTTCCCCCGGTTTCTTTTATTATTGGAGCCCCTTTGGTATCTCACGTCTCAGCTCAGGAGTGATGTGTTTTTGGGATTCCTCGCCCGTGATTGGCTTGCCCCTTTGAGATCTGTGATTGTTTGAAGTACGAGGGACGCCCGTTGCGAATTCCGGCTCGTGAGATGGGGGAATTGCGCAATCGGCTATGCCGTACTGGATGTTGTCGTTGAGGAGTAATCACGGGGAGTGAGTGGTGTTTCGGAGCTGGAGGCGTATTGAAGGATAACTACCCGTGGTATTTGTGACTCTTGATGGACTTGAGCTAGTTTCGAGGACGAAACTTTCTTTAGTGGGGGAGGATGTGAGGACCTGGATTTCCACGTCGAGACCACTGGTTGACCAGTAGCTGTTAGAGGCTTTGTGGTGCGTCGGTGGTGTTTGTACACCAATTGGACACTAGTGTTGGACCCAGAGCGTTAAATAGATCACGAGAATAGTCCGATGACCCCGACGGATGCTTAGAAGTGGTTTTGCGCAATGGATGTTAAAATTGGGTTCAGCGCGAAGTTTGGACAAAGAATATCTTTCCGGATGCCTTCGACAATTTTTAGAATTAGAATTTGGCAAAACGGACATCGGAAACGGACTCGGGGCGAAAAAACTGTGCAAAATAGGCTATTTCTGGACTTTTTGGGCTTAAAACGGTGTTTTTGGTGTTGCTGGAATGGTGGACCCGGGCTCACGGCGGCTGGCTCACGGCCCATGGACCGGATGGTGCAGCGCGGTGCACGGGGTGGGCGTACACCCGGTGCAGGAGGCGACGCGGGCGGCCGGTGCACGCGCGGTGCACCGCGCAGCCGTGCGCCGCGCATGCACGCGCACGCGTGGCGCGCGCCCGCGCCCGCACGTGGGCCGGCCATGCTGCGTGGCGGGGAAGCCCGTCGGTCGGACCCTTTGGTCCGACCCGCTTTGCACTGGATCTGGAGCAAGGGATTTGGTGTGAGGGTGGAAGATTTATGTGTGTGTTGTAATGGAACTTTGGTGCATCTTAAGGGGAATTTGATGTTATAAATTGCACCTTTGGACAGCAATTACCTTTTACATCCCCAGCCTATCTCCACTCTGTTGTGAAGGAAATTAAGGGGTTTTCCATCATCTTCTTCACCAAGAACTCCATGATGGAACTTGGAGTTCACTATTAGAGTTGACCACTTCATCGCATTTTCTTCCGGGAGACCTCCAGAAGTGTAGAAGTGGAATTATGGGATGATTCTTGCGGGATTCTCTCCACAACTTCAAGATCTACAACGTTTGTATTGAAGAGGAGACCTAATTGGAGCTCTAAACCAGGTAATTATAGCAATCTTTGAGACACTTGTTTTCAGTTTGAGATTTCGACCACAGGTTAGTGTTTTTACTCCCCTGGGATGCACAAATGGAATTTTAAATTTATTTTTGTTGGGAAATTTCCAGGACTTACAGAGATACAATTTTCGTATTTGGTGGAACTTCAAATTTGGAATCTAAATTAGGTAATTTAAGCCATCTTTGGGATTGTTGTGTACATCTGAGATTCTGGTTGTGGTTATGAGCAATGTTCAGTGTTTTTGCTCCCTAGGACTGAAGAAGTTGAATTTTAAGCTGGTTTTTGCGGGGAATTCACCCGGACTCAGAGACCTACATTTTCATATTTAATAGGAAGGCTAAATCTTGCTTCGAATCTGGTGAATTTCATCATCTTTGGGACCACATTTTCTGTGAGGAATTCTGGACAGCGACACCTTGCCGGATTTTTATCTCCGCAACCGGCATCGGATGGAGTCGAACCTTGGACTCTTTCATCTACTCGACGCTAGGATTTCCCCGTATTTTTATTGGATTTTTGTTAGGCTTGTCCGAAAGGGTGCTTCTTCCCTTTACTGTACAGAGTTTTACAGTTATGTTGTTGTGGTTTTGCGCACCCTGTGTTGTGGAATTTGTAACTTGGTCTACGCTACTCGGAATTGGATGTGCAGGTACTCGTTTCGAAGGTATCGACACGAGGAACGGACCAATATTTATGTTGGATTTTTCTGAGTTCTTGCTGCCGGTGAAATAATTACATCTTTGGGACTGATTTTTCAGACTGTGTGTACTTGGATATTTTTGAATAAAAATGTAATCTTGGACCTTATTGTTGTACCCAGGAAGGTTCACGACTGTTTCTGAACCTGTTGGAACTGGAGAACATAGGAGATAGTGAATTCTGAATGTTTTCCGCTGTTGGGAGCCGAGGCTTTTGTGACAAGTACCGAGGATGCTGTTTCGACAGAAATGGACTATGAGCGTCTGCGCTCTTCGCCGACCCCAGGTTTGCCTTGGATTGAGCACTTCAGGTGGGTAAGCTTACTTGGTAACTGTATAGAACTTTATATATCTTGGTGCATGTAAGTGTACAGGTGAGGATATCACCCCTCTGTGATTGATAACAGGTATACTGTTGTATAACAGATATGAGCGAGAGGTAAGCAAGGGATGACCTACTTGGGTGAGAGTGGTATACCATAGTAGGAATATTGTAGCATGCTTCACTAATATATATTTCACCCACTTTTATTGTTTCTGAGGACAAAGCATGCTTGCATGGACATGTAGTTAGGCCATACTTTACTGCTGCACTACTTTTGGAACTTGACTTAGGAGAAACCATGTTATTCTTTTCTTCTTCTTGTTAGTCAAGTGGTCTGTGTGGCTCAGGTTCGAGCAGGGGTTCTGGGTAGTGTAGTCGAGACTTGGTGTCTGGGACAGGTTGGATTAGTTGTGGGGCTTTGCGGCAACCGCGGATATTGGGCGGTTGACCGGGCATTTATTTATGCACCAGATTGGGTATCTGATTTCTCTAGTGGACAGAGTTTTCCACTATTTGAGCATTTTTTTTGTACCTGATTGAGGACCGAGGCTTTCTTTAGTGATTGGGCTTTCCCACTTTGATCAGAGTCGTGATCCAGTCCTGCTGATTTATGATACTGATGACAGTGATACTTTACTCGTGTGGGTCACTCCCCTCGAGGCCACTCCGGAGTAGGCAGTTGACATATTGGCCAGTGAGTGCCAAACCTTTGGCCAGTGAGTGCCAGACAGTGAGCATCGGTCAGTGAGTACCGATTGGTTAGCAGATACTTGAGTCCTTGTGACTCCTTTGCATCGGTGTTATGCGTAGGCTGGCATACCCGATGCGGCAGGCACAGCAGGCAGTACCAGTTCTACTGGTGGCATTAGATTGGGGTTTATTGCATACAGTTGCTTTATAGTTGCACTCGTGTCAGGGGGGGGACCGAGTGGAGTCTGGTAGCTGTGTTAGACCAGTACTAGTGTTGTTGGGAACCGTTTGGGGGTACGGTGGTCCTTGGGTCATTGTGTGGCATAGGCAGGCATGGCAGGCATAGCAGACTTGGAGGCTTGATAGCTGTTGAGAGTTTCCAGCTTCCTCCTTTTTCAGTCTTTATAGATTTGGTTAGTTTGTTTATATTTTGAGGACTTAGTGGGCAGACCGTCGAGTCTGGCGGTGGTACCCACTAAGAACTCCCTTTTGGTGTAGTTCTCACACCCTCTGGGGGTTTCCCCTCTTTTTCTTTCCTCTCCTCTGTTTTGCAGAGTCTTAGCAGGTGTTGCTGATTCTACGGTTGTTGATCGAGGCGAGAGAGTCGCGAGCTAGATCCCTAACCGTCGTTGGAGAGTAGCGGTACCCTCTTCAGAGGAGATCTACTGCAGACTAGTTGTTTATTTTTCCAGTTTTGAGAGACTGATGTAGTGAGGATATATTATGTATCGAGAGATTGTACACACTTATATTTATTGAGATACTCACTGTTGAGTTTGAGCTTTATGACGGATGGTATAGTATCGCTATCATTTTGGGAGACAGACCTATATGTATTATTTCCAGTTGTACAGTGATTGATTGTAGTTATACAGCAAGTTTTTACTATAGCTCTGATATTATGTTTAGCTGTAGTACTTTTCTTGCAGGTAGGACGCTTCGCCTATGCAGGTTGGCATAGGTGGCGGATCTGTTGGCGAGCCGGTCGCTGTTCCGACCCTGGGGCATGACAACTGTGACGCCCCACTTCCCCAGGGGGTCACCATCCTAGAACTACTCTAGCCTCTAGCCAGCTTAAACTCTCATGTTCCTCTTGGATCTTGCTACCATCAAAATGCTATGCCGGGTTAGAGATTTAGTCCATATATATCATTATATAAGGACTAATCCAAATTCAGGGGGGTGGCACACAAACTTTGTACCGCTCGAACTTGGATCCTAACCGGTTGCGAACGTATCCAAGACCCAACCGGTTCGGCTTGACCGAGACAAGCAACTTATCCAACTTGCTCCTCAGAGAGAGAATCGCTTCAAATCTTCCTTAAGTTGGAGTCTGTTTTCGTATCTCCAATTTTCCTTGTTGAGCCTCGGAGTAGAGCTTCAAGAAGTAATTAGCTTTATCCACCAGTTTGAGTGCTCTTCTCGAAATGCTCGTTCTTCTCTCGAAGGGAAAAATTTGTCTTGACCAAGTCTCCTTTTCCTCTTCAAGAGCGTTGAGAGAGAACGTGCCTCTTTAGATGTTCTTCAAGATCCCGCAATCTTCTTCTCAAACTTATTTTGCTTTGCCAATTTCTTTGAATCCTTCAATAATTTACTGGTAGGTAAAAGCA
>JAQNDB010004557.1:0-23301 GCA_029204045.2 Tillandsia leiboldiana
AACTGCTCGCGAAAACCGCATGAAAAAGCGTAAAGCTGCTGGCAAAAACACGAAAACTGCTCGCGCTCGCGCTCGCCAAGCCGCTGCCAGCCCAAAACGGACCACGCTGCGCCCCGCAGCGACCGCGCGCGGCCGCTCGGGGCCCGCGGCAGTGCGCGCCTGCGCGCAGCCTGCGGCACCGCGCGCGCCCGCGCGCGGTCGGCTGGGATGCGCGCGGCACGCCAAGGCCTGCGGCACCGAAAGCGGCTCGCAAGGCCCGACGGCGGTGCGCGCCCGCGCTGCGGCCTGCGGCACCGCGCGCACCTCGCGCGCGGTCCGCAGCGCTGCGCATGCCCGCGCAGCTGTCACGCCCCGGGTGTAAACCAAACCCGGGCCCGTCCACAGATCCGCCGTGCACACGGAATTTTCGAACACGAAGCGCTGGTAACCTCTCAGATATAAAAATATATAATAAAGGTAGCATAAAACAGAGCTAGACTAAGACTAATACAACTCAGACAAATGCAGGAAATAAAAGTACAATAAGCTCTCACAATATACAAGTGTCTCTCCCAGCTCACGAAATAAATTTACAACCAGTGGCCGCAGCCAAACCCAAAATAAAAGGAAATACAACGTCTGAGTTGTACTGGGGAACATCAAAACTACAAGACTCGAACTGGGGCAGAGCTATCTAATCCGCGATCCTCTTACTCGATCCAGGGAAGAGGGTCCGCAACTCCCGGAGAGGACTCTGCAAAACAAAGGGGGAACGAAAGAGAAAGCAGTGGGGGGTGAGAACTACTATAAAAACAGTAGCCTCCCCTAGTGGGTAGACCCCAACTCAGATTATGCCCACTTAGACTATCAGAGGCGAAAATGAAAATCGAGGTGGTAAGCTACAAGTACACACTGATGAAGAGCTACCACTAAAGTGAGGACCTGGACCCCCGCAATGTGATTATGGCTGACCAGCAGCTTCTGGAGGGCCTACGCGGCGTGTCGGTGACGTTTGTACACCAATTGGACACTTTTGATGGACTCGGTGTGTTGATTGGATCACGAGAGTAGTCTGATGACTCCGTCGAATGCTTAGAGGTGGTTTCGCGCGCAATGGATATTAAAATGGACTCGGGGCGAAGTTTGGATAAAGGATCACCTCTCCGGTTGCCTTCGGGAATTTTTAGAGTTGGAATTTGGCAAATCGGACTTCAGAATTGGACCCGGCGCGAAAATCGGATCAAGTGGGCTTTCCGGGGGCTTTCAGTAAATTTTCGGGTGAGAATTTGGAGAATCGGACACCGTATTTGGATTCAGCGCGCGAAATCGTTGAGTTTGGACTATTTACTTGCTTTTTTCGGAACCCGGATGGCGCGCGCGTTTTTCGAGGCGTGCACGAATCTCGAGACATCGCGGCACGAATCCCGGGGTGCGCGCGGATTCCGAGGTCTGCACGGGTGTACGGCGCAAGGGGGGCGCAGACAGGCGCGTGGGGAAACGCGCCTGACTGCGCGAGGTGACGCGGGGGGCCGCCACGTGGCGTGCCCCATTCGCGCCCGCGCGCGACGCGGGGGGGGACACGCGCCCGCTCGGTGTCACGCGCCCGGTGTGGCGCGGTGTCACGCGCCTGTGTGGCGCGTGCCGCGTGGCACAGGGGGCGCGCGCCTGCGCCTGGCGCACGCGCCCCTGTGCGGTGGACCGGCGGTCTGGGGCTTTGGGGGTGGTGCACCGTGGACCCGGTCCACGGGAGCCCTCCCTCCTCTCTTCCCCTTTTTCTTCTTCTTCTTCTTTCTCCCCCGCGCCATTTCTCCTCTTTTCTTTCTTTCTTCTCCACCCGAGCGGGAGAGGGAGTGAGGAGGGAATTTTTGGGTGGCACGGCGGTGCGCCGTGGACCTCGCGAAGCGCGCGAGGTGTCCCAAGGAGGCGGTTGGGCGGCGCGACTTGGTCGAGGTAGGTCCCACGTGTTATTCTTGCGGTATTTTGACACAGTTTTGGAGCGTCCTTTTGGACATTGGATTTGACCCCTTATTCTTATCTGTGCTAGGGGACCGTATTTTCTTTACTGCACCCATTTTGCGTGCGGACCCCGACGGCGTGCACCGTTTTTGCGTGCGGACTCCGTTTTGCGCGCGGATTTCGGCACCGTGTTCCGTTTTGCGCGCGGGGTTTCGGCACCGTGTATCGTTTTGCGTGCGGACTCGTTTTGCACGCGGGTTTCGGCACCGTGCTCCGTTTTGCGTGCGGACTCTGGCGGTGTGCACCGTTTTGCGTGCAACTTGTTGTACGAGCTCGGATTGGGTCGTGCCTTTACACTCTTTGGATCTGCGCGTCGCAAGGATTACCGTCGTGTTTTTCGGGGAATTGCGGGGATCCGCCCGAAGGTATACTTCTTTCCCCCTTTACTGTGCGGCGTATTACAGTTGTGTTTATTGTGGACTTTCGCGCTCACCGCGTTGTGGAATTTGTAACTCGGCCTCCGGGACTCGGATTTTGGCGTGCAGGTACTCGTTTCGAAGGGCTCGACGCGACGATCGCGTCCGTATTTTTGGTGGATTTTTCTGAGTCCGTTCTGCAGGTGAAAATTGCACATCTTCAGGGCTGGTTCCAGCAGATGGTGTATACTTGGATATTTTAGCATAAAGTGTAACCTTGGACCTTTTGTTGTACCCAGGAGGGTTCGCGAGTATTTTTGGAACACTGCTAGGAGCCGAGGTTTGCGCGACATGTACCGTGGTTATGGGTTCAGCTGATTGTGCGTGCAAGTGGACACGCTCTTCACCGACTCCAGGTTTGCCTTGGATTGAGCACTTCAGGTGGGTAAGCTTAATTTAGTAACTGTATAAGATTTCTATATCATGGTGAATGTAAGTGCACATGTGGGGTTATCATCCCTCTATGATTGATAACAGGCGTATTTGATGTGCAACCGATACGAGCGAGAGGTAAGCAAGGAATGGCCCACTTGGGTGAGACTGTTATACCATAGTAGGAATGTTTTAGCATGCTTTACTAATATATGCTTCACCCACTTTTATTATTTCTGAGAACAAAGCATGCGTGCATGGACATGTAGTTATGCCATCTTTTACCACTGCACTACTTTTGGAACTTGACTTAGGAGAAACCATGTTATCCTTTTCTCCTTCTTTGTTAGTCAGGTGGTCTGTGTTGCTCAGGTTCGAGCAGGGGTTCTGGGTAGTGTAGTCGGGACTTGGTGTCTGGGACAGGTTGGATTAGTTGTGGGGCTTTGCGGCAACCGCGGATATTGGGCGGTTGACCGGACATTTATTATGCACCAGATTGGGTATCTGATTTCTCTAGTGGATGGGTCTTCCCACTTTGATCAGAGTCATGATCCAGTCCTGCTAATTATGTTACTAGATACTGAGATACTTTACTCGTGTGGGTCGCTCCCCTCGAGTGCCACTCCGGAGTGCGCGGCAGACAGACTTTGAGTCCTTGAGACTCCTTTGCTTCGGTGTTATGCGTAGGCTGGCATACCCGTCGCGGCAGGCAGAGCAGGCAGTACCAGTGTCTACTGGTGGCATTAGATTGGGCTTATTACAGACATTTGCTTTATAGTTGCGCTCGTGTCAGGGGGGGACCGAGTGGAGTCTAGTGGCGGTGTTGGACCAGTGCTAGTGTTGTTGGGAACCGTTTGGGGGTACGGTGGTCCCAAGGTCTTTGTGAGTTGTTGACCGTAGTAGGCAGGCATAGCAGGCATAGGCAGGCATGGCAGGCATAGTAGGCAGGCATGGCAGGCATAGGCGGGCATAGCAGGCATAGGCAGGCATGGCTGGCAGGCAGGCATGGCAGGCATAGTAGGCATAGGCGGGCATAGCAGGCATAGGCAGGCATGGCAGGCAGGCAGGCATGGCAGGCATAGTAGGCATAGGCGGGCATAGCAGGCATAGGCAGGCATGGCGGGCAGGCAGGCATGGCAGGCATAGTAGGCATAGGCAGGCAGGGCAGGCATGGCAGGCATAGGCAGGCAGAGCAGGCATGGCAGGCATAGGCAGGCAGAGCAGGCATGGCAGGCATAGGCAGGCATAGGCAGGCAGAGCAGGCATGGCAGGCATAGGCAGGCATAGCAGGCATGGCAGGCATAGGCAGGCATAGCAGGCATAGCAGGCATGTCAGGCATAGGCAGGCATGGCAGGCATAGCAGGCATGGCAGTCATAGCAAGTTTAGTGTCTTGATAGCTGTTGAGAGGGTCCAGCTTCTTTTTATCAGTCTTTACGGCTTTGGTTAGTTTTTGTCTTTTGAGGACTTGGTGGGCAGACCGTCGGTCCTGGCGGTGGTACCCACTGAGAACTCCCTCCTTTGGTGTAGTTCTCACACCCTCTGGGGTTTTCCCCCTTCTTTTTCCTTCCTCTCCTTTGTTTTGCAGAGTCTTAGCGGGTGTTGCTGATTCTGCGGTTGTTGATCGAGGCGAGGGAGTCGCGAGCTAGATCCCTACCCATGTTTGGAGAGTAGTGGTACCCCTTCAGAGGAGAGCTTCAGTAGATTAGTTGTTTTATTTCCTCTTTTGAGAGACTGTTGTAGTGAGGCTAATTTGTATCGAGAGACTGTACATTGTTGTATTATTTTTCAGTTGTACAGTGGTTGTTTTTAGTTATACAGCAGTTTTATCTTATAGCTCTGATATCTGTTAGCTGTAGCACTTTTCTTGCAGGTAGGACGCTTCGCCTATGCGGAGTTTGGCATAGGTGGCGGATCTGTTGGCGAGCCCGGGTCGCAGTTTCGACCCCGGGGCGTGACAGATTAGAGTGGTATCAGAGCCTAGGTTGTAGGTCGTGGTGGACTTAGAAACCCTAGGCTTATGGTTTGACCCTTGGTTGACTTCGTGAGAGTCGTGGCTTTTAGCGAGAGTCCTGATTGAGTTTACACCTCTCCCAAGGGACGGGAAGAGTGATTGGCATGTTTATTCTCCTAAGTGATTATGTTGGCTGCAGACAACATAATGCTGTGGAACGGGTGGCATGCTTTAGACTTTCGCTGGATTGGGTCGAGCGTTGTTGTGTGCTGTTTTGTTGTTTCGTCGTGGCGAGCGGTGTCTCCCCGACGCTGGGTTTTGACCAGTGTGTATCCTGTCATAGCAGTTGAGCTTGAGCGGTTGGTTTTGGGCCGGACCCCCGGATTGAGGTCAGGGAACTCCGGACCCAGATGACAGGATTGTCAGAGGCTTATCAGCGACAGAGTGAGCAGCTGGTCTCGGTGACACAGTTGTCGGAGCACTGAGTAGCCCCCTCTGTGCCAATGTTTAGTGTCGAGGCACCGAGGCAGGGTGGATAGCTGACGGCAGAGGAGCTATGGGACATGATCGATCTATTGAGCCAGATTTGGCAGATGATCCACCCCGACTCGTAAGATTGAGTTTGGAGCCTTTGGAGGCAGAGTCGTGGTTGGTGTTGATGGAGTGATTAATCGAGAGCCTCTCTGGGCTAGAGAGTGTATGCAGTTGTTGAACTGCGCGCTCCAGGTTTCGAGGGACGAAGCGCATAGGATATGTGAGACTGGGAGTGGTTTGCGCCAGGATACCTTTCAGCTTAGTTGGTCCCTCTGTTATGGATTATTGATGCCTCGGTGGAGTAGGCATTGTGTATGGAGCGTGGCGCTGCAGTTCCTTTGGATAGGGATCTGCCGCTAGAGGCGAGTTCAGGATATTGGCGCTTGGCGCCGGGTGAAGGAGGACAAATCGGCCGGCAGAGGCACTTCTGATTTCCTTTCCAGGATGACGGGTTCCTGAGATGCCAGAGATCGGGTGGACCCCGATGGTAGCATCAGCATTTATATCAGAGTGACGCAGCGGTAGCGTGGATTTGTTATCTGCGGAGGACCTTATTCGTCGCCTCAGTGTGAGCAGAGACCGAGGTCGTACTCCCTATGTGGATAGCCCTAATTTTCAGGCAGATTGAGCGACAACCACTTGCATCGAGTGGATGAACCTGTGCCGCCCGGTTGGAGGGCGCCACGGTAGTGGATCGAGTTGTCGCAGGTGTGATTCCATCACAGCAGTCGGAGTTAGAGCATGTTGCATTCCTGCATGGACTAGAGGCAGATTTGTTATCACGTGCACTCGAGGTACAGGTTCCTGTTAAGTGCTGTGCATGTGGAGAAGGCTTGTGGATCATGTCCAATGCAGCTGAGGCCGCGAGTTGTACCGGCAGGCTTATTGGTAATTGTGGCAGTTCGGTGTTTGACCATGTGCTTGAGATTGATTGGCACGATGCAACAAGATGTTTGACTGCGGAAAGAGAGGACGTCGATTTTCTGCGAGGCAGACGAGAGGAGGTTTGGTTGTAAAGACTGTTAGAGCGCACAGGCTTTAGCGACAGTGTGAGAGGTGCTTTTTGGCGGCACCGGGATTCAAGGACATCTCTGTTGCCCGCGAGATCCCGGGTGTGATTTCACCTGAGCTGTTGACGATGCCGCCGGTTAGGGAGATAGAGATTGCGTTTGACGTGGTTCGGGGAACCGCGCCACCCTTGATAGCACCTCATTGGATATCGCCTGTAGAGCTGAGAAAGCTGATGGCGCAGTTGTAGGATCTGATGGATCGAGGGGTCTGCTTGACCTGATGCCCCGCCGTTGGTACACGGTGGTGATGCCACGTCGTTGATGCACGACTGTGAGGGTCCTTTTATGGTTCGAGTGTAGACAGGTCCGGGTGGTATCTAGGACCTTTTGATGGAGTCATACTCCGGCATTTATAGTATGGTGTGAGTACCTACTTGGAATCTGACAGCCGAGGATCTTGCTTAGATGGCGTTCAGGACACGGTAGGGCATCACGAGCTCTTAGTGAGGCCAAGTGGATTGATTAATGCCCTGCCACTTTTATGATTTGAGGGAATTGTGCTCCAGCTGTACTTGATTGGATTGGTAACAAGATCCTCCGGGGATATTTGGATTTACTCCCAGAGCGATGTGGAGCGCGAGGAGCACTTGTGGATGTGCTACCATGCCCGTGTGGATGAAGTGGTATGCCAAGTTATTGAGGTACAAGTTGTAGCTCCAGAAGCATACCTTCTTGGGTCACGTTGTTCGAGCCTTAGGAGCGGCGGTGGAAATCCGGCCAATATGGATATCACTTGGGTTTTGGCCGAGATCGACAGTTATTGTCAAGGTAAGGAGCTTCTTGGACTGGGCAGTGCCAGGAGAGCTGGCTGGGGTTGAGCTTGTTGATTCCACAGCTGGCGCTGTGTGGACTGTTGAGGCAGACGTGGCGTGTGGTTGTGTCCCCGAGGGTTCCTTTGGATGATAGACCGCGGCTGAGTAGTTCACTCGGATGGTCAAGATTCGGGAGTGACCGAGTGAGGACCCCTCCTTGTTAGGGCTCATTTCCTTATTGGTTAATCGTGTGGGTGTGCTTCGGGTTGCCTTGGTTGAGTTGTCACAGGTTGTGGTTTGGTGTGTGTTGCACTGGCGGTCATCTGGTTTCCCCCAACTTTGTTGGGACCCCGGTTGTATTTCATGTCTCAGCTCAGGAGTGTTTTGTTTTTGGATTCCTCGCCCGTGATTGACTCGCTCCATGTGAGAGCTAAGAGTGTTTGGAGAACGAGGGACGCCCGTCGCGAATTCTGGCTCGTGAGATGAGAAAATTACGCATCGGGCCATGCCGTACTTGTTGTTTTGTTGTTGTGGAGTAATCACGGGGAGTGAGAGGGGTTTGGGGAGCCGGAGGCGTTATTGATGGATACCTACCCGCGGTATTTGTGACTCCTTGTGGATTTGGGCTAGTTTCGAGGACGAAACTTTCTTTAGTGGGGGAGGATGTGAGGACCTGGACCCCCGCAATGTGATTACTGGCTGACCAACAGCTTCTGGAGGCCAACGCGGCGTGTCGGTGACATTTGTACACCAATTGGACACTTTTGATGGACTCGGTGTGTTGATTGGATCACGTGAGTAGTCTGATGACTCCGTCGAATGCTTAGAGGTGGTTTCGCGCGCAATGGATATTAAAATTGGACTCGGGGCGAAGTTTGGATAAAGGATCACCTCTCCGGTTGCCTTCGGGGATTTTTAGAGTTGGAATTTGGCAAATCGGACTTCAGAATTGGACCCGGCGCGGAAATCGGATCAAGTGGGCTTTCCGGGGGCTTTCGGTAAATTTTCGGGTGAGAATTTGGAGAATCGGACACCGTATTTGGATTCAGCGCGCGAAATCGTTGAGTTTGGACTATTTACTTGCTTTTTTCGGAACCCGGATGGCGCGCGCGTTTTTCGAGGCGTGCACGAATCTCGAGACGTCGCGGCACGAATCCCGGGGTACGCGCGGATTCCGAGGTCTGCACGGGTGTACGGCGCAAGGGGGGCGCAGACAGGCGCGTTGGGAAAACGCGCCTGACTGCGCGAGGTGACGCGGGGGGCCGCCACGTGGCGTGCCCCCATTCGCGCCCGCGCGGACGCGGGGGGGGACACGCGCCCGCTCGGTGTCACGCGCCCGGTGTGGCGCGGTGTCACGCGCCTGTGTGGCGCGTGCCGCGTGGCACAGGGGGCGCGCGCCTGCGCCTGGCGCACGCGCCCCTGTGCGGTGGACCGGCGGTCTGGGGGCTTTGGGGGGTGGTGCACCGTGGACCCGGTCCACGGGAGCCCTCCCTCCTCTCTTCCCCTTTTTCTTCTTCTTCTTCTTTCTCCCCCGCGCCATTTTCTCCTCTTTTCTTTCTTTCTTCTCCACCCGAGCGGGAGAGGGAGTGAGGAGGGAATTTTTGGGTGGCACGGCGGTGCGCCGTGGACCTCGCGAAGCGCGCGAGGTGTCCCAAGGAGGCGGTTGGGCGGCGCGACGCGGTCGAGGTAGGTCCCACGTGTTATTCTTGCGGTATTTTGGCACAGTTTTGGAGCGTCCTTTTGGACATTGGATTTGACCCCTTATTCTTATCTGTGCTAGGGACCGTATTTTCTTTACTGCACCATTTTGCGTGCGGACCCCGACGGCGTGCACCGTTTTGCGTGCGGACTCCATTTTGCGCGCGGATTTCGGCACCGTGTTCCGTTTTGCGTGCGGACTCCATTTTGCGCGCGGGTTTCGGCACCGTGCTCCGTTTTGCGTGCGGACTCCGGTGGTGTGCACCGTTTTGCGTGCAACTTGTTGTACGAGCTCGGATTGGGTCGTGCCTTTACACTCTTTGGATCTCCGCGTCGCAAGGATTACCGTCGTGTTTTTCGGGGAATTTGCGGGGATCCGCCCGAAGGTATACTTCTTTCCCCTTTACTGTGCGGCGTATTACAGTTGTGTTTGTTGTGGACTTTCGCGCTCACCTCGTTGTGGAATTTGTAACTCGGCCTCCGGGACTCGGATTTTGGCGTGCAGGTACTCGTTTCGAAGGGCTCGACGCGACGATCGCGTCCGTATTTTTGGTGGATTTTTCTGAGTCCGTTCTGTAGGTGAAAATTGCACATCTCCAGGGCTGGTTCCAGCAGATGGTGTATACTTGGATATTTTAGCATAAAGTGTAACCTTGGACCTTTTGTTGTACCCAGGAGGGTTCGCGAGTATTTTTGGAACACTGCTAGGAGCCGAGGTTTGCGCGACATGTACCGTGGTTATGGGTTCAGCTGATTGTGCGTGCAAGTGGACACGCTCTTCACCGACTCCAGGTTTGCCTTGGATTGAGCACTTCAGGTGGGTAAGCTTAATTTAGTAACTGTATAAGATTTCTATATCATGGTGAATGTAAGTGCACATGTGGGGTTATCATCCCTCTATGATTGATAACAGGCATATTTGATGTGCAACCGATTGGGTATCTGGGACAGGTTGGATTAGTTGTGGGGCTTTGCGGCAACCGCGGATATTGGGCGGTTGACCGGACATTTATTATGCACCAGATTGGGTATCTGATTTCTCTAGTGGATGGGTCTTCCCACTTTGATCAGAGTCATGATCCAGTCCTGCTGATTATGTTACTGGATACTGAGATACTTTACTCGTGTGGGTCGCTCCCCTCGAGTGCCACTCCGGAGTGCGCGGCAGACAGACTTTGAGTCCTTGAGACTCCTTTGCTTCGGTGTTATGCGTAGGCTGGCATACCCGTCGCTGCAGGCAGAGCAGGCAGTACCAGTGTCTACTGGTGGCATTAGATTGGGCTTATTACCGACATTTGCTTTATAGTTGCGCTCGTGTCAGGGGGGGACCGAGTGGAGTCTAGTGGCGGTGTTGGACCAGTGCTAGTGTTGTTGGGAACCGTTTGGGGGTACGGTGGTCCCAAGGTCTTTGTGAGTTGTTGACCGTAGTAGGCAGGCATAGCAGGCATAGGCAGGCATGGCAGCCATAGTAGGCAGGCATGGCAGGCATAGGCGGGCATAGCAGGCATAGGCAGGCATGGCTGGCAGACAGGCATGGCAGGCATAGTAGGCATAGGCGGGCATAGCAGGCATAGGCAGGCATGGCGGGCAGGCAGGCATGGCAGGCATAGTAGGCATAGGCGGGCATAGCAGGCATAGGCAGGCATGGCGGGCAGGCAGGCATGGCAGGCATAGTAGGCATAGGCAGGCAGGGCAGGCATGGCAGGCATAGGCAGGCAGAGCAGGCATGGCAGGCATAGGCAGGCAGAGCAGGCATGGCAGGCATAGGCAGGCATAGGCAGGCAGAGCAGGCATGGCAGGCATAGGCAGGCATAGCAGGCATGTCAGGCATAGGCAGGCATGGCAGGCATAGCAGGCATGGCAGTCATAGCAAGTTTAGTGTCTTGATAGCTGTTGAGAGGGTCCAGCTTCTTTTTATCAGTCTTTACGGCTTTGGTTAGTTTTTGTCTTTTGAGGACTTGGTGGGCAGACCGTCGGTCCTGGCGGTGGTACCCACTGAGAACTCCCTCCTTTGGTGTAGTTCTCACACCCTCTGGGGTTTTCCCCCTTCTTTTTCCTTCCTCTCCTTTGTTTTGCAGAGTCTTAGCGGGTGTTGCTGATTCTGCGGTTGTTGATCGAGGCGAGGGAGTCGCGAGCTAGATCCCTACCCATGTTTGGAGAGTAGCGGTACCCCTTCAGAGGAGAGCTTCAGTAGATTAGTTGTTTTATTTCCTCTTTTGAGAGACTGTTGTAGTGAGGCTAATTTGTATCGAGAGACTGTACATTGTTGTATTATTTTTCAGTTGTACAGTGGTTGTTTTTAGTTATACAGCAGTTTTATCTTATAGCTCTGATATCTGTTAGCTGTAGCACTTTTCTTGCAGGTAGGACGCTTCGCCTATGCGGAGTTTGGCATAGGTGGCGGATCTGTTGGCGAGCCCGGGTCGCAGTTTCGACCCCGGGGCGTGACAACTAACATCCCTCTAAGATGCCTAACTAAAGAATAGCTGAAAGCATGCACCAGAACGTCAAAGACTGACAGACCAACCCAATCGAAACACCAGTAAACGCTGGTACTGCCTGCTCTGCTGTCAACCTCACAACTCAGTATCTCCCCTGTCCAAATGACCGGAACCCAACACGGTCTGACCGGCACCCAACACGGTCTGAAACCTACTCCGGAGTGGCACTCGAGGGGAGCGACCCCACACGAGCATAGTATCACTGTCACTAGTATCATCAGTATCATAAAATAGCAGGACGGGGTCACGACTCTGATCAAGTGGGAAAAACCCATCCACTAAAGGGAAACTCGATCCCCTGTCTCCAATCTGATGCAAAAGTAATAATAATAATAATAATCCAGTCAACCGCCCACAGTCCGCGGTCGCCGCAACACCCAAACACCGATCCCCGACTGTCCCAACTCTGAACATCTGACTACACAATCCCCTAAGACTCGACGACAGGAGAACGAATAAAAGCATGGTTTCTCCTAAGTCAATTCCAATATGTTTGTGTAGCAGAAAAAGGTGGCCTAGCTAGATGACCATTCAAACATACAAAGTCCTTTATTTGATAAAATCATTTCAATTATTCTAACATATGCAACATTAAATGTTTGGAACTCCCGATGTACATGTGGCAGGACATATGATACATGATACAATTTAGATGCACAATCTACTAGCAAGTACCCCTTTTACAACATGCATTCTAACCACATGCTCAAACCTTCCTTTAACATATAACATGATATGGCTTTAGTATTCTTACCAACAAGTTGAATGGCATATCTAAACATAGAAACACCACTTACTAATCTGTAGCCTGCTAACAATGCAAATATCAACAAAGGAACCTTAATCTCATACAAGCATGCTCGATACATTTACAATTATTAGCACATGATCAAGGCATTCTAATAGGCCTAGTGACATTCACAAGTAGGAGGTTCACAACATCACCCACCTCGAGCGCTATTCCAAGTTCCCAAAAGCGAAGTCCAAGATCAGTCCAAAGCTCACCACCAATCTGTACAAAATACCCCAAAGGAAAACACATAAGCTATCCATTCTCAATTTCCAAAATCTGTCCCCTAATTCCACAGTCCAGAATTCTCCAATTTTTACCTGCGAATAATGCCCAGAAAAATCCAAGAAAAATACTATCACGATCCTTGCGACGAGCCCGTCGAAACGAGTACTTGCACGCCCAAATCAGAGTTTCCTACGCTGAGATAAAAATCCGGCAAGGGGTACACCCCAATCCAAACTGTACCAAATTTCTGTATCAAAGAACCACAGGGAAAGGAGATTCTCACCCTCGTGCAAAATCCATAAAAATCTGAGAAAAATCCAGGAGACTCCTAGCGAAGAGTAGATGAAGATTACATTTTGAATCGCCTCAATCCGACGTCTGAGCTAAAAGATACGGCAAGAACACCGCGGTACTGTCCAAAAGTCCGCGAAGAAAAATGGGTCAAATGGGTGCTCAGAAAACTCCAAGATCAGCACAGGAATCGAGGAACCTCAAAACACAGGAGTTGAAGTCCTACCTGTCGTGAGTCCAACGACGGAAGAATCGGCGAAATCCGATGTCGGGGTGAGTCGGAGGAGTCCAAACACTGAGAAGGGGCGAAGAAGATCGCCGGGAAACAAGCGTCGCGCCGCGCCGTAAAATGGTGAACCTCGGGAAGAGTGCCTCCAAAAATCCTCAAAGTTCTCCCATGGGTAGTACACTGAGGGAGGGAAAACTTCTCTGTAGAATGCTCTGCGAAAAGGGGTCCAAAAAGCCTAAGGAACGAACAGGGAATCCTATTTATAGGCCCAGCCCATTAGCTGTTGGGCCGGGTTTTCGGGCGCAGGTTTCGGGCGCACTGCGCCCGGAAACTCGGTTGCACACCTCCCGTCCGATGCGCCCGAAAGTCCCAGGAGCGGCCACGTCACCCCAAACAGGGGACAGCAAATCCCGGCGGCCCGCAATGCGCCGCGTGTCCCCTCGCGGTCAGCGGGGGTAGGTACGGCCGCCCAACCGCGAGGCGACACGTGGCGCACTCGAGTGCGGCCGACCGCCCGCCTGGCACCACTGTGCGCACGCAGTCCCGAGGCGCCCCCCCCGCGCACACCGTGGACCGCGCCCACGTGAGCCAACGAATCCGACGCCGCCACGTGTCATGCGCCCGGTCCACCGCAACCCCGCAAGACCGGTGAGCCGTGCCGCGTGCGTCGGCCTATCAGGGCACGCCACGCGTCACCCGCCGGCGGTCCATGCACCGCCGCGCCACCCCGTGGACCGAGCTGCGTGAGCCGGCCAATAATAGGCCGCCACGTGGCTCCGGCCGGTCCACGAGTCTCCCCCATGCACCGAATAACCCCGAAAACTTCCGGAAGCCCGCTTTTGGTCATCCGGACTCCAAATTTAACAAGCAAATAGCCGTTTTCACGCGTTTTTCCGCGCTGAATCGAAATCCAACCTCAGATTGGCCCAAAACCTTTTCTAAAATTCGGCAAATGCAGCCGAAGGCCAAATCCGCTATCAAAGTCTCACAAGGTCCATCTGTGGCACCCCTTCGATGCACCATGGGCCAGACACACCAACACTAGGTGTTCTACACAGTGGATTCACCGGAAAGTTGCATGGGAAAAACCAGTACACTACATCCTCCCCCACAAGAAAAAGTTTCGTCCTCGAAACAAAAGTCATACCTCAAGCAGGGGCCTCAAACAAGTGGGGGTAAGCATCCATCATCGCTGACTCCAGCTCCCAGGTAGCCTCGCGCTCATCATGACTGCTCCAGAGGACCTTCACGTATGGGATGGCCCGACTGTGCAACTCCCTAACCTCACGGTCCAAGATCCTCAACGGCCGCTCAACATAGCTCAGGTTCTCAGCGACCTCCAATGGGGTGAAATCGATGATATGGGACGGGTCATGAACATACCTCCTCAGTGATGATACATGAAAAACCTTGTGAACACCTGAAAGCCTGGGAGGAAGCGCAAGCCTGTAGGCAACTGGCCCTAAGCGCTCCAACACCTCAAAAGGTCCAATATAACGAGGGCTCAGTTTCCCACGAATGCCAAATCTCCGAATCCCCTTCGAAGGCGAGACTTTCAGAAAAACATGGTCACCCACCTGAAACTCTAAGTCTCGCCGTCGAGTATCAACATAACTCCTCTGTCGACTCTGGGCGGTGTCGAGATGTCGTCGTATCAATCTGTCCTTTTCCTCTGCCTCTAAAAGTAGATCAGGACCCAAAGTCTTCTTCTCACCCACGTCACTCCAATATAGGGGCGACCGGCACTTGCGTCCATACAACGCTTCAAACGGAGCCATCTGAATGCTCGCTTGATAGCTGTTGTTGTACGCAAACTCAACTAATCCCAAGTGTCGGTACCATCCTCCTCCAAAGTCCAGAACGCATGCTCTCAACATATCCTCGAGGGTCTGAATAGTGCGCTCTGACTGCCCATCGGTCTGTGGGTGGAATGCTGTACTGAATCGGAGCTGCGTCCCCAAGGCTGTCTGTAAACTCCTCCAGAAATGCGAGACAAACCTCGGGTCTCTATCTGATACGATGGAAACGGGCACCCCGTGCAATCTAACCACCTCAGCCAAGTACACCAGTGCGAGTCGCTCCATCGGCCAAGTCATCTGAACCGGCAAAAAGTGAGCGGACTTGGTAAGCCTGTCCACGACTACCCAGATAGCATCCGCTCCCATCTGTGCTCTCGGCAAACTAGTGACAAAATCCATCGTAACATGTTCCCATTTCCATTCTGGGATTGGGAGACTCTGCAACTTGCCGGCAGGTACACGATGCTCAGCCTTTACTTGCTGACAAGTTAGACAGTGTGCTACAAATCTCCCAATGTCTCTTTTCATCCCATTCCACCAAAACTGTGCCTTAAGATCCTTATACATCTTAGTCCCACCAGGATGGATGGTATAAGGTGCATAGTGGGCCTCCCTCAAGATCTGCTCTCGAATCTCTGCATCCATAGGTACACAAGCGCGGTCCCTGTACCGCAGTACTCCCGCAGCATCAACTGAAAAGTCCCCTATCAAACCAGTCTGCATCTGCTCTCGAATCCTCATCAGGTGGGGGTCCTCACTCTGTCTCTCCCGAATCCTGTCCAACAGAGTGGGCTGCACGACTAGAGACATAAGTCTAGCAGATACCCCAGGGGACACAACCTCGAGCTCTAACCGCCTCATCTGCTCAAGTAATGGCGCCTGATCGGTGATCAACAAAGATAGACTCTGTACTGCTCTCCTGCTCAGGGCATCAGCAACCACGTTGGCCTTGCCAGGATGGTATAATATGTCTACATCATAATCTTTCAACAATTCCAACCATCTGCGCTGCCTCAAGTTGAGCTCCTTCTGTGTGAACAGGTATTTCAAGCTCTTGTGGTCGGTGTAAATCTCGCAGTGCTCCCCATACAGATAGTGGCGCCACAACTTTAGTGCAAAAATCACTGCAGCTAGCTCCAAATCATGGGTAGGGTAATTCTTTTCATAATCCTTCAGTTGCTGAGAGGCATAAGCGATTACCCTTCCCTCCTGCATCAGCATGCAACCAAGTCCACTGTGCGATGCGTCGCTGTATATCACGTATCCTTTCCCCATAACGGGGAGGGAAAGGACAGGAGCCGACATCAATCTGTTCTTTAATTCCTCAAAGCTCCTCTGGCAATCCTCACTCCAAGTAAACTTAATCCCTTTTCGCGTCAAACAAGTGAGGGCTGTGGAAAGTTTCGCAAAACCTTCCACAAACCGACGGTAATATCCTGCTAAGCCCATGAAACTGCGGACCTCTGATACCGTCGTCGGTCGGGGCCAATCCCGGACTGCCTCGATCTTCGCCGGGTCTACTGCCACTCCAGCGGCTGAAATCATGTGGCCCAAAAAGACAACCTCCCGAAGCCAGAAATCACACTTAGATAACTTGGCATACAACTTTCTCTCTCTCAGAAGTTGTAGCACAATCCTCAGATGCTCCTCGTGCTCCACATCGCTTCGGGAATAAACTAGGATGTCATCAATAAAAACAACGACGAACCGATCCAGGTATGGTCGAAAAATCCTGTTCATTAAATCCATAAAAGCAGCAGGGGCATTTGTCAATCCAAAAGGCATGACGGTGAACTCATAATGCCCGTACCGCGACCTGAATGCCGTCTTTGGGATGTCCTCGGCCTTCACCTTCAATTGGTGGTAACCAGACTGTAAGTCAATCTTGGAGAAGACACAAGACCCTTGCAGCTGATCAAATAAGTCATCAATGCGCGGCAAAGGGTACTTGTTCTTGATGGTCGCTTTATTCAGCTCCCGGTAATCAACGCACAGTCGAAGCGAACCATCTTTCTTCTTCACAAATAGCACCGGCGCTCCCCAAGGCGATACACTCGGTCTCACAAAACCCTTGTCCATTAAATCCTGGAGTTGCGCCTTTAATTCTCGCAGCTCAGCCGGTGCCATTCGGTAAGGAGCCTTAGAGATTGGCGCAGTTCCTGGGACTACGTCAATCAAAAACTCGACCTCCCTATCCGGCGGCATACTAATCAGCTCTGGAGGAAACACATCGGGGAACTCGCGGGCAATCGGGATATCCGCGAGTCCCGGAGCCGCCGTAGGCTCCTTAACCACAGATGCCATAAAGGCTACGCATCCACTGCGCATCATCTGCCTCGCACGAGAAGTCGAAACCATAGAGGCAAAGAAAGCACTCTGGCACCCCCCGAAAACGAACACCTCCTGGCCTGGCTCGCTAAAAGTAACAGTCCTCGCGGCGCAATCAATCGTCGCGAAATAGCGAGCCAGCCAATCCATCCCCAGTACAATGTCAAAATCTCGCAGCTGACTAAGGACCATCAGGCCCGCTGGCAAAATCCAAGACTCAAGCTGTACCGGGCAAGACCAGCAACACTCCTCTACATGCAATATGTGACCGGGAATCTGTACCTCTAATGCATGTGGCAACCGACCTAACTCTAGTCCATGAGATGATGCAAATGCTCTACTGATAATAGAATGTGATGCACCGGTATCAAATAAAGTGCGAGCTCTAATACCAAAAAGTAAAGTGATACCTGCCACCACGTGGTCGGCTGCCGTGGAGTCCCCTACCTGAGCGGCGTAGACTCGCCCGCTCTGAGCTGGTGGTCGGTAGTCTGCAGGGTGGGAGGAAGGAGCCCTGCTCGCAGGAGCATAGGGCCGCTGAGCTGGCGGTCGCTGCTGAGGTGGAAGAGAAACTGAGGCCGAAGAAGGCGCCACTGATGCCGAAAAAGGGCATGAAGATCGTATGTGCCCGGCCTGACCACAGCCACAACAACGCCCCCACCTCTGATCACAAGTGCCGGGGAAATGCTGACCCCCGCAGAAGATACAACTGCCAGGGGCCCGAAACTGCCGTGACTGCTGCTGCTGCTGCTGCCTGTGCGACTGCCGCTGGGATCCCTGCTGTCGCGACTGCGACCTCTGCTCCTGCGAGTGCTTGCTGCTGTCGCTGGGGCTGCTGATGCTGTGGGGGCCTCTGGGATCCCCCAGGCCCTCGCCGCTCCGAACGCCCCCGGCCCATAAACTGAGGCGGTGGCGGTCGGGGCGGCCTCCAGGAACTGGCCTATCCCCCCTCATCCGCTGCTGGTCGCTTCCTCTCAGAACTCTGAGCGACCAGACCTCCGCGTCTAGAAACAACATGATCTTCCCTCTCGACCCACTGTGCATGATCCACTGCCTCTGATAGAGTCTGAAGCCTCTGGGCGTGTACCAAGGTATAGATCTCGGGGCGCAAACCTGTCTCAAACAGCTCCACCTGGTGCAGCCCATCCCTGGCAACATAGGGTACGCAGTTGAGCAACTGCGTAAACTCCTGGAAATAGTCCCATACTGGGCGATCACCCTGCTGCAGGTTCTTCAAGTCATCTTCTATCTTCTTCTTCACGCTCGTGGAGAAGTAAGTGTCAAGGATCATCCTCCTGAACTCCGACCAGGGTAGCTGTCGGGTGACCTGAAACTCTAAGGGCTCGACCCGACGCCACCAAGCATCTGCATCCCCCTCTAGACAGTGTACTACCAAATGTGCTCTGAACCTCTGGTCAATGAAGAAGTCCCGAAACAACTTCTCCATTGACGCTAGCCACGATCCAATCTCCCAAGGGTGAGTGCTCCGCCCCGAGAACTTAGGGGGTCCTCGCTTACAGAACTGCGTGAGTTTGTCATAAAACTCCCGCTCCTCCTCTGGGGTCAAAGGCCTGAACATCCCCTGGGCCCCACTGCTCGACGACGGCGCTGTAGGGGCAGGTGGAATAGTCGGTGGTACAATAGGTGGTACTGGAGCCTCTGCAGTAGTAGGGGGAGGTGCCGCAACCTGGGCAAATAACTGCTCGAACCTCTGCTCCTGTCGGCGGTGGCTCTCCGCCAACTGGGCCACCATGGCCCTCAGCTCACTGATCTCAGAAGGCCCGGACTGCTCCGGCTCCTCCGGGGGTGTAGGAGTACCCCGAGTAGGAATCTGCCGCCTAGGAGGCATCCTGCCACAAAGAATCCACGGGTAAGTAAACCAAACCACTCTCGACCCAATCCAGCGAAAGTCATGGACATTCCCCTATTTCTGTAACCTTATGTTGTCTGCAGCCAACATAATAGTCCCCCAGAAATAGGCTATGCCAATCCCTCTCCACTCACAGGAAGAGTTAACCACTAATTGCCGACTTTCGCACAATATCACGTCACTCACGCCCTGCCTTCCTAGGGTATGCCAAAAGCCTAGGGTTTCCCAAGTCCCAACTGACCTATCCCTAAGCTCTGATACCAACTAATCTGTCACGCCCTGGGTGTAAACCAGAACCCGGGCCCGTCCACAGATCCGCCGTGCACACGGAATTTTCGCGAACACGAAGCGCTGGTAACCTGCTCAGATATAAAAATATATAATAAAGGAGCATAAAACAGAGCTAGACTAAGACTAATACAACTCAGACAAATGCAGGAAATAAAAGTACAATAAGCTCTCACAAATATACAAGTGTCTCTCCCAGCTCACGAAATAAATACAACCAGCTGGCTGCAGCCAGACCCAAAATAAAAGGAAAATACAACCGTCTGAGTGTACTGGGGATACATCAAAACTACAAGACTCGAACTCGGGGCAGCAGCTATCTAATCCGCGATCCTCTTACCTCGATCCAGGGAAGAGGATCCCGCAACTCCCGCAGAGGACTCTGCAAAAGAAAGGGGGAAAGAAAAGAGAAAGCAGTGGGGGGTGAGAACTACTATAAAAACAGTAGCCTCCCCTAGTAGGTAGACCTCAACTCAGATATGCCCACTAGGACTATCAGAGGTGAAAATGAAAATAGAGGTGGTTAGCTACAAGTACACTACTGATGAAGAGCTACCATAACATGCCTCTAAGATGCCTAACTAAAGAATAGCTGAAAGCATGCACCAGAACGTCAAAGACTGACAGACCAACCCAATCGAAACACCAGTAAACACTGGTACTGCCTGCTCTGCTGTCAACCTCACAAATCAGTATCTCCCCTATCCAAATGACCGGAACCCAACACGGTCTGACCGGCACCCAACACGGTCTGAAACCTACTCCGAGTGGCACTCGAGGGGAGCGACCCCACACGAGCATAGTATCACTGTCACTAGTATCATCAGTATCATAAAATAGCAGGATGGGGTCACGACTCTGATCAAGTGGGAAAACCCATCCACTAAAGGGAAACTCGATCCCCTATCTCCAATCTGATGCAAAAGTAATAATAATAATAATAATCCGGTCAACCGCCCACAGTCCGCGGTCGCCGCAACACCCAAACATCGATCCCCGACTGTCCCAACTCTGAACATCTGACTACACAATCCCCTAAGACTCGACGACAGGAGAACGAATAAAAGCATGGTTTCTCCTAAGTCAATTCCAATATGTTTGTGTAGCAGAAAAAGGTGGCCTAGCTAGATGACCATTCAAGCATGCAAAGTCCTTTATTTGATAAAATCATTTCAATATCTAACATATGCAACATTAAACTGTTTGGAACTCCCGATGTACATGTGGCAGGACATATGATACATGATACAATTTAGATGCACAATCTACTAGCAAGTACCCCTTTTACAACATGCATTCTAACCACATGCTCAAACCTTCCCTTAACATAAACATGATATGGCTTTAGTATTTTACAACAAGTTGTGTGATGGCCCCACTTCCCAGGGGTCACCCATCCTAGAAATACTCTAGCTCTAGCACGCTTAACTCTCATGTTCCTCTTGGATCTTGCTACCATCCAAAATGCTATAGCCGGGTTAGAGATTTAGTCCTATTATATCATTATATAGAGGACTAATCCAAATTCCGGGTTGTCACATTCTTCCCCCCTTTAAGCCCTGACGTCCACGTCAGGCTCAAGCACACTCACAAGCACCAGGCGATGTGAGACTCGTCTCGCTAGCCTTAGCCGACCTTGTGAGGAGCTGCACTCCACTCACAACCGTCATTAGCCGGGGAGCCTCGCTCTACCCGCTATAACCCTGGCTCAGCCGAGACTGATCTCACATTTCGGCTGGTGATGGCTCTGATACCAATTTTGACGGCCCCACTCCCAGGGGTCACCCATCCTAGAACTACTCTAGCTCTAGCACGCTTAACTCTCATGTTCCTCTTGGATCTTGCTACCATCCAAAATGCTATAGCGGGTTAGAGATTAGTCCTATTATATCATTTATATAGAGGACTAATCCAAATTCCGGGGTTGTCACCAGTTGAATGGCATATCTAAACATGAAACACCACTTACTAATCTGTAGCCTGCTACTAATGCAATATCAACAAAGAACTATAATCTCATACAAGCATGCTCGATACATTTACAGTTATTAGCACATGATCAAGGCATTCTAATAGGCCTAGTGACATTCACAAGTAGGAGGTTCACAACATCACCCACCTCGAGCGCTATTCCAAGTTTCCCAAAAGCGAAGTCCAAGATCAGTCCAAAACTCACCAATCTGTACAAACACCCCAAAGGAAAACACATAAGCTATCCATTCTCAATTTCCAAAATCTGTCCCCTAATTCCACAGTCCAAATTCTCCAATTTTTCCCGCGAATAATGCCCAGAAAAATCCAGAAAAAACTATGCGATCCTTGCGATGAGCCCGTCGAAACGAGTATCTGCACGCACAAATCGGAGTTTCCTACGCTGAGATAAAAATCCAGCAAGGGGTACACCCCAATCCAAACTGTACCAAATTTCTGTATCAAAGAACCATAGGGAAAGGAGATTCTCACCCTCGTGCAAAATCCAGAAAAATCTGAGAAACATCCAGGAGACTCCTCGCGAAGAGTAGATGAAGATTGCCTTTCGAATCGCCTCAATCCGACGTCTGAGCAAAAAGATACGGCAAGAACACCGCGGTGCTGTTCAAAAAGTCCGCGAAGAAAATGGGTCAAATGGGTGCTCAGAAAACTCCAAGATCAGCACGGGAATCGAGGAACCTCAAAACATAGGAGTTGAAGTCCTACCTGTCGTGAGTCCAACGGCGCAAGAATCGGCAAAATCTGTCGGGGTGTCTTGGAGTCCAAACACTGAGAAGGTGCGAAAGATCGCCGGGAAACAAGCGTCGCGCCGCGCCGTAAAATGGTGAACCTCGGGGAAGAGTGCCCCCAAAAATCCTCAAAGTTCTCCAATGGGTAGTGCACTAAGGGAGGGAAACTTCTCTATAGAATGCTCTGCGAAAAGGGTCCAAAAAGCCTAAGGAACGAACAGGGAATCTATTTATAGGCCAAGCCCATTATCTGTTGGGCCGGGTTTTCGGCGGCAGGTTTCGGCGCACTGCGCCGGAAACTCGGTTGCACACCTCCCGTCCGATGCGTCCGAAAGTCCCAGGAGCGGCCACGTCACCCCAAACAGGGGACAGCAAATCCCGGCGGCCCGCAATGCACCGCATGTCCCCTCGCGGTCAGCGGGGTAGGTACGGCCGCCCAACTGCGAGGCGACACGTGGCGCACTCGAGTGCGGCTGACGCCCGCTGGCGCCACTGTGCGCGCGCAGTCCCGAGGCGCCCCCCCCGCGCACACCGTGGACCGCGCCCACGTGAGCCACGAATCCGACGCCGCCACGTGTCATGCCCCAGTCCACCGCAACCCCGCAAGACCGGTGAGCCGTGCCGCGTGAGCCGGCCTATCAGGGCACGCCACGCGTCACCCGCCGCGGTCCCACCCCCACGCACCCCCCCGTGGATCGAGCTGCGTGAGCCGGCCAATAATAGGCGCCACGTGGCTCCGCCGGTCCACGAGTCTCCCCCATGCACCGAATAACCCGAAAAACTTCCGGAAGCCCGCGCTTTTGGTCATCCGGACTCCAAATTTAACAGCAAATAGCCGTTTTTCAAGCGTTTTTCCGTGCTGAATCCAAATCCACACCTCAGATGGCCCAAAACCTTTTCTAAAATTTGGCAAATGCAGCCGAAAGCCAAATCCGCTATCAAAGTCTCACAAGGTCCATCTGTGGCACCCCTTCGATGCACCATGGCCAACACAACAAACACTAGGTGTTCTACACAGTGTTCACCGGAAAGTTGCATGGGAAAAACCAGTACACTACAGCAGCGCCCAGGGCGCTGCGCGGGCTCGCGCAGGGCCCGCGGCACCGCGCGCGGCCCGCAAGGCCCGCGGCGGTACGCGCCCTGCGCGCGGCCTGCGGCACCGCGAGCACCTCGCGGCTGTCCGCAGGGCTGCGCGCGGCCCGGGCAGTCCCCAGGGCGCTGTGCGTGGCCCAGCGCAGGGCCCGCGGCACCGCGCGCGGCCGCAAGGTCCGCGGCTGTGCGCGCCCTGCGCGCGGCTGCGGCACACGCTCCACCTCGCACGCGGTCCGCAGGGCTGCGCGCGCCCGCCGCGCGCACCTGCGCGCGGCCGGCGACGCCCGCGCGGCGTGCAACCAGGGCGCAGTGCCCTGGTTGTGCCGCGCACGCGGGTGTGCCGCAGGGTGCTGCCAGCCTGCAGCACCCTGGCGG
>JAQNDB010004558.1:0-23298 GCA_029204045.2 Tillandsia leiboldiana
CCTCGCCGATCTCAAAGGAGTGAATTCAACCACATGCGACGGCTCAACACATATCTCCTCAGAGCTGAGAACATGACAAACATCGTGTACACCGGCCAAGCGTGGAGGAGAGCAACTGCTATAGGCCACAGGCCTACCCTCATCAGTACCGCAAAGGCGTCCCCAGCAAAACGGGGACTAAGCTTCCCACGACACTCCAAATCTCCGGACCCCCTTCGAAGGCGAACCTTCAAGCAATACCTGGTCACCAATCTAAAACGCTAGGTCTCCGCCGACGAGTATCAGCGTAGCTCCTCCTCTGACGACTCTGGCTGCTCAAGGTGTACGGCAGAACAACTCTGACTGTCTCCTCAGCTCCAAGAGTAAATCTGGTCCCAAAGGAGTCTCCTCTCACCACATCACCCAATACAAGGGGCGACCGACCTTGCGTCCATACAACGCCTCAACAACGAGCCATCTAATGCTCGCCTTATAACTGTTGTTGTTACGCAAACCTCAACCAATGGTATTCGTGCGCCGGGACTTCCATCAGTCTGTGGTGGAGCATTGCTGAATCTGAGCTGGGTCCCCAATTCATGACGTAACTCCCCCAGAACTCGTGACACAAACCTCGGATCCCGATCTGAAACAGTCAACAGCCGGTACACGTGCAGCCTCACTATCTCGTCCAAATCCAACTGTGCCAGACGCTTCCAAATGACCGAGTCATCTGAACAGGCAAGAATGTGCAACTTGGTGAGTCTATCCCAATAACCCAAACCGCATCGTCTCCACTCTCTCTCTCGGCAGTCCCGTACAAAGTCCCTGGTTATGTGGTCCCACTTCCACTCGGGAATTGGAAGACTCTATAACTTGCCAGCGGAACCCGGTGCGCTGCTTTCACTTGTTGGCAAGTTAAACAGTGGGCCACAAATCTTCCAATGTCCCGCTTCATTCCGGACCACCAAAATGTGCCTTGAGGTCCTTATACATCTTAGTACCACCAGGATGAATGGTATAAGGTGTATAATGGGCCTCTCTCAAAATCCGGTCTCTGATCTCTGGATCCAAAGGCACACATACTCGGTCCCTGTACCGCAGTACTCCCGAGCTATCCACTGTAAAATCCCCTATCTGATCTGCCTGAATCTGTGATCTGATCCTCTCCAAGTGGGGTCATCACTCTGCGTCTCCCTGATCCTGTCCAACAGAGTGGGCTCAAAGACCATAGACATCAGTCTAGCAGAGACCCCAGGGGATACTACCTCAATCTGAAGTTGCCTCATCTGCTCAATCAGCGGTGCCTGCTGTGTGATCAACTTGCTCAGCTCTGCACTGACCTCCGACTCAAAGCATCTGCTACAACATTTGGCCTTGCCGGGATGATAAAGGATACTCACATCGTAATCCTTTAGTAACTCCAACCACCGGCGTTGCCTCAAGTTCAGCTCCTTTTGAGTAAACAGATACTTTAAGCTCTTGTGATCCGTGTAGATCTCACAATGCTCACCGTAGAGGTAATGCCGCCACAGCTTCAATGCAAACACCACAGCTGCAAGCTCCAAATCATGAGTAGGGTAATTCTTCTCATAATCCTTTAATTGCCGTGAAGCATAAGCAATTACCCTACCATGCTGCATCAAGACACATCCCAAATCGCTGTGCGAGGCGTCACTGTAAATCACGAACCATCACCATCAACTGGCAGTGCAAGAACAGGTGCTGAGATCAATCTCCTCTTCAGCTCCTCAAAACTCTGCTGACACTGCTCAGTCCAACAAATCTCATCCCCTTCCTAGTCAAACTGGTCGAGGGGAGTAGAGAGCTTCGCAAAGCCCTCTACGAACCGACGGTAGTAGCCTGCCAAACCCAGAAAGCTCCCGAACCACAGTAACCGTCGTCGGTCTCGGCCAATCCCGAACTGTATCAATCTTCGTCGGGTCAACTGCCACTCCAGCGGCTGATACTATGTGGCCCAAGAATGCAACCTCCCGAAGCCAGAACTCGCACTTTTTAAGCTTGGCATACAGCTTCCTCTCACGTAGAAGCTGCAGCACTATCCTCAAATGCTCCTCGTGCTCCACATCGCTCCGGGAGTAGATCAAGATGTCGTCGATGAATACAACCACAAACAGGTCCAAGTACGGCTGAAATACCTGGTTCATCAAGTCCATGAATGTAGCTGGAGCATTAGTCAAACCAAACGGCATAACCGTAAACTCATAATGCCCATACCGGGAGCTAAAGTCGTCTTGGAGATGTCCCTCGGCCCTCACCCTCAACTGGTGGTAACCTGATTGAAGATCAATCTTCGAAAACACTGAGGCTCCCAGCAACTGGTCAAATAAATCATCTATCCGTGGTAGGGGATACTTGTTCCGGATGGTCACTTTATTCAGCTCCCGATAATCCACACACAAACGAAGTGACCCATCCTTCTTCTTCACAAATAAAACTGGCGCTCCCCATGGAGAAACACTGGGCCTAACAAAGCCCCTGTCCATCAGATCCTGAAGCTGGGCCTTCAACTCCCTCAACTCGGCAGGCGCCATCCTATAAGGTGCCTTTGAGATTGGTGCGGTTCCGGGTACCACATCAATCACAAACTCTATCTCCCTCTCCGGCGGCATAGTCGTCAACTCAGAGGGAAACACATCTGGGAACTTGCGGACAACAGGAATATTCCTCGAGTCCCAGTGCCGCCGTAGGCACCTCCACAACCGTCGCCAAGAAGGCGGTGCAGCCTCTACTCATCATCCGCCTAACCCTTGATGAAGAAATCGTCACCGCAAATAAGGAACTCTGACAGCCTCGGTAAACAAACTCCTCCTGTCCCGGCTCACGCAGGGTCACTGTCCACTCTCTGCAGTCTATGGTAGCAAAGTACCTCGACAACCAGTCCATACCAAGCACAACATCGAAATCCTGGAGCTGCCGCAGGACAAGCAAGTCTGCCGGCAAAATCCAGGATCCAACTGCACAGGGCAATCCCTACAATACTCCTCGACATGCAAGACATGATCTGGTATCTGAACCTCTAATGCATGCGATAAAGAAACTACCTCTATACCATGTAGGGATGCAAAAGCTCTACTAATAAATGAATGCGATGCACCGGTATCAAAAAGAGCACGAGTACGAACTGCAGAAATCAAAATACTACCTGCGACGACATGCTCTGCTGTTGTAGCATCCTCAACCTGAGCGGCATAGACTCGACCGCTCGGCGCCGGGGGACGTCGCTCTGGTTGAGTGATAAGGAACAGAAGGTGCTGAAGCTGAGGAAGGAGCTGGATGACCAGTTCTGGGGCATGCGCTCGCAATGTGACCGGTCTGCCCGCAACGGAAACAACGGCCCTGCCTCTGAGGGCACTGGGTCGATGGGTGCGGTCCTCCACAAATGATACAACGGTCAGGGCGCGGCTGCCGTGAAGTCTGCTGCTGCTGCGAGGGCTGCTGCGGTCGAGGTGGTCGGCGCTGCTGCTGGTGAGACTGACGAGACGCCCCCGATCTCTGCCGCCCCTGATACCCCCGACCCTGAGAGTGGAAACGTGGAGGTCTCGGGGGTCCCTGCCTACTCGACTGCCCCTCCTCCATCGATGCTGGGCGCTTCGCCCCAGGAGTCACTACAGGGGCTGGAGCCACCTCTGCCATCACTGCCTCTCCACTCTCCACATAAAGTGCCTGCTCCATCGAGACCTCCAAAGTCTGTAATCTGCGGGAGCGGACAAACTGATAGATGTCCCGACGCAACCCTCTCTCAAACATGTAGATCCGTGGGTCTCATCTCTGGCCACGTGGGGCATAGAAGCTAACAGCCGATTGAAATCAGCTATGTACATGTGTACGGGCCTATCTCCCTGGCGGAGACTCCTCAGCTGCTCCTCCAAACTCTGCCGAACACTCTCTGGAAAGAAGGCCCCAAGAAGCATACCGCGAAACTCTGCCCATGAGAGAAGCTGTGTCCCAGGCGGACCAGCTGGTCGCATACGCCGCCACCAGGCCTCGGCGTTACTTTCCAAGAAGTGAGTAGCCAACAGAACTCGAAACCTCTCATCAATAAAAAGCTCTCGAAATGGCGCTCCATGGCCGTAATCCAAGACTCGGCCGCCCACGGCTCAGCACTCATACCCGAAAAGTGAGGTGGATCAAACTAGCGGAGTCTCATCAATAGATCCACCACCTCCCGCTGCTCCACCGAAGTCAACAATCCCGTCGTCTTAGACGGTGGCCTACTAGAAACCGGCTTAACCGGAACTGCCGGTGCAGGCTGCACAACAGGGGGCGCCACAACAGGCGAAGAAGGCACCGGCGAACTCTCAGGGGGTGCTACATGTTACGGAATTTAAGTTGGCGTAGTTTCGTGAAAGGTTCAAGTCTTGAAGATTGAAGGTGAAGAAGGTTGGATCATTTAACTCAATCTCAAGAAAGAAGAATTCAAAAGGATCAGGTATGTTTAACTAAAGATTATTGGTGATCCGAATACTTCTTGTAGTGTAGAAACACCTGGAAGAATTTTAATTGCATAAAAATCAAAAACTGGTGTTCGGACATGTTCAGGATCCGGATCAGAGCCAGCGATCCGGATCCCGAAGGTTGTTGTTTCATACATTACTTCAATCCGGATCGCAGCATCTCACGATCCGGATCCCGAACGTTGAGTTTTTCTGAATTGTATGAACGATCCGGATCAGGCATTCCGATCCGGATCCCGAACGATTGTTTTTCTGGAAACCGTCTTTCTTGCTACTGCAATCCGGATCGCCCAAATCCGATCCGGATCGCCGTCCGTAAAAATTCCAGAAATGTTAGGTTTTTGATTCTTATCTCCTTCCAAATGGTTCTAACCTATAAATAGACCCTATGACTCTTTTTCTAGGGTTAAGAAGAAAAAAAGAAAAATAATCCACATATTTGATATAGAGCCGTCATAATCAAATATCATCTTATACGGCCCTAGATCCACATATAGAGAAGAAAGGAAATCATTAGATAATACTCTATGTTTCTTCATCTATATTGATTAGTTTGATTCTAGGTTTTCATACTCACATCTTGAGTTGAATCAAACTAATGAATACTTAGATGGTATTTCCGATCTATCTTTGATCTAAGTATTCGGCGGATCATCACCACCCAAAAACAACGATTTACCCCAAAATCGGCGCGTGGATTCGCGTGTCCTTGTGGATTCAAGGTTCAACCGCTCTCGTGGATTCGGAGCGAGGCACGTTCGTGGATTCGAAGGGTGCTACTGGGTGAAGACCGTGGATTCGGTCGGACGTCGTGGATTCGACGTTGGACGTCGTGGATTCGGCGTTGGGCGCAGATCGTGGATTCGAGAAGCGTCGTGGAGCGAGCGGAGAAGATCCTCTAGGAGCGTATGGAAAAGGTTGAGTCGTAAGTGTGTACGGTAAATCACCTTGTACGTGTTTTAATTCTAGTGGATTTCGCCGTGTTATCGGTCCCGTGGTTTTTTACTCCGGTTTTGGAGTTTTCCACGTAAAAATCTTGCGTGTTATTTTTATTTCCGCATTGGTTTTTTATCGCAACGATTTTTGAGTGTTTATACGTTTACATCTATTCACCCCCCTCTAGGTGTTTCTTCCCCTATTTAGATCTATATTACATATAACCCAACAAGTGGTATCAGAGAGGGAATAGGGTTGTAAACAATGGTTGAAGGTGGAAACATCAATCGACCCCCTTTCTTTGATGGAACAAATTATGCGTACTGGAAAGTACGGATGAAAGCCTTTTTAATTTCCATCGACGAAAGGGTGTGGCAATCAATTGAATTAGGATGGACTAATCCAACTGAAATTATCTCTGATGTTCGCACCTTAAAACCTAGGTCGAAATGGACCAAGGAAGAGTTAGATTCATCTTCTTACAATGGCAAGGGAATTAATGCTATTTTTAATGCCTTATCTAAAACTGAATTCTCTCGCGTCTCGGCATGTGAGACTGCGAAAGAAATCTGGGATGTTCTTCAGGTTACACATGAGGGAACTAACCTCGTGAAGATTCAGAAACTGCAAATGCTTACGAGCAAGTTTGACTCTATCTTGATGGCAGAAAATGAATCTTTCACGGACTACTATACACGATTGCAAGACATCGTAAACTCATGTGCTAACCTGGGAGAGAAGATTCCAGAATTTAAGGTTGTAAGAAAGATCTTAAGAACTCTTCCTGAACGATTTCGCCCAAAGGTTACAGCCATTGAAACTATTAAACACCCGGACGAAATGCGTGTAGAAGAATTAGTTGGTTCATTACAAACATATGAAATGACATTTACTACTAACAATTCTTCTGGAAAAGCATCCTCTTCTAAGTCTTCAGGTTATGCGTTGAGAACAACTAAGGAAGAAGACACGGATACATCCTCCTCAGACGATGACGAGAACCTTTCTATGGAGGAATTTGAGAAGCAGCTCGCTCTCTTGACAAGAAAGTTTCGCCGCAACTTTCGAAGGGGTAATTCAAGTAAATCCCCATCCTTGGGAAAGTCGAACAAAGGCAAGGGTACTTCAAGTTACAAGTCAAGAAAGCAAGAGAACTTCTCAAAGGATAAGAAAAGTTCAGAGGGACAACTACAATGCTTCAAATGTCGAGGCTACGGCCACATTGCAACGGATTGTCCCAACAAGTATCCGGCAAAGAAGAAGGCGATGCAAGTCGTCACTTGGGATGACAACTCAACGTCAAATGAGTCGTCTTCAAGTGATGAAGAAAAGAGCACCACGGCATTCCACGCGTCCACATCTTCACCCTTCATGTGCTTTATGGCAAGTACGTCCGAGTCATTGTCCAATTCCACTGTTGAAAAGATTGCAACGGACAACGAATCGGATGATTCGGAAGGTGAAGATTTTGCTCTAGCCTACCACAGACTTTTGAGGGATTCAAAGAAAGTGGCTAAGCAAAACAAGAGTTTGAGAGGGAGATTGCATGATCTCGAAGAAGAAGCAAAAAGGGCAACTTCTCTCTCAAACGCTCTTGAAGTGGAAAGGGAAAATCTGATAAAAGTAAATGTTTCCCTTCAAGAGTCCAATGAGCTTTTTGAGAAGGAACATACAAATCTGGTGGATAAAGCGGATCACTTCTCAAAGCTCTACAACGAGGCTCGACAGGATAACCTGGAAATGACAAAGACCATTTTCCAACTCAAGGATGACTTGCAGCGATTCTCTTCAGGAAGGAGTAAGTTGGATAGGCTTCTTGGTCTTGGTCAAACAAATCGGTTCGGCCTCGGGTACACTCAAACTGGAAACAGTCCAAGTTCGAGTGGGACAGTTTTTGTGCCTCAGTCGGTATCTCCTCCTCCGACACCGGAATTCAAGACAAACAACGACAACAAACCTACTTCATCCTCTTTGGGATCGTCAAGATCTAAGGTATGTTTTCGTTGTGGTGTTTCAGGGCACATAAGAAGATATTGCAAGACGGGAGTCAAACGCTCACCTCAAACACCTCTTGCAATGACTACCACAAAGGTGATTCCTCGAAAATCAATTGCAAATCAATTGAAGGAAAAGAACCTTGGTAGTTTACCGCGCAAGATGACTTCATCAAGGAGCAGCAATCGTTTTAACAAGACGCTTTCACCTAGGCATATAACTTCACGACCATTACCGACGCATTCCAAGAAGGTTTGGGTGCGCAAAGGTGAAATCTTTCCTTGTCTTGTTACCAATGTTTCCTTGCATGCATATGATAGTTTGTCTTGGTATCTGGATAGCGGGTGTTCCCGTCACATGACCGGTGACAAAAATAGTTTTCAAAATCTTGAGAAAATCTCCGGAGGACTCGTTGTTTTCGGAGACGATCGATCTTCCAAAATTGTTGGAAAAGGAACAGTAGCTATTCCAGATGGCCCGGTTCTAAATAATGTGTTATTTGTTGATGGTCTTAAGACTAACCTCATAAGCATAAGTCAACTTTGCGACAATGGTTTTTCAGTTAACTTTTCATCTGTTGAATGTGTTGTAACTGATAAGGACCATGTCTTCTTTTTAAAAGGGGTTAGATCTGAAAACAATTGCTATATTGTTCCTAATAAAATTTCAGAAAAATGTAATCTAGTTTCTTTGATTAATGAAATAATTTGGCATGAAAGGCTAGGTCACATAAATTTTAAGGAACTTGCTAGAATTTCAAACAAGGACGTGGTCAAGGGGGTTCCAAAACTTTTATTTAAACAAAACATTGTGTCTGGTGGTTGCCAAAAGGGAAAACAGTCCAGGACCGCACACAAGAACTTGAACCACGTTGGTACAAAACGGCCTTTGGAACTTTTACACATGGATTTAATGGGGCCAACTCGTCAACCATCTTTGGGAGGTAAATGGTATATTTTCTTGATGATTGATGATTTCTCTCTGTATTCTTGGGTAGCATTTTTAAAAGAGAAAGCTGATACTTTTGATTCTTTTCACGAGATTTGCCTTCGTATTATGATTGAAAAGAATGAAAAGATCATTCGTGTTAGAAGTGATAGAGGTGGAGAATTCGTTAACTCTAAATTCATTGACTTTTGCACTTCAAACGGTATTAAGCATGAGTTCTCTACACCCTATACACCTCAACAGAATGGTGTTGTCGAGCGCAAAAACAGGGTTGTTCAAGAGATGGCACGTGTTATGCTTCACAGCCGGAATTTACCGCTACATTTTTGGGCTGAAGCTGTGAACACTGCAATCTATATAATTAATCGAGTTTATTTGCGCCCGGGAACGTTAAATACACCATATGAACTATGGTGTGGTAGAAAACCCAACATCAAATATTTTCGCATCTTCGGGAGTCGGTGTTACATTTTACGAGACCGTGAAAATCTTGGAAAGTTTGACTCTCGAAGTGACGAAGGGATATTCTTGGGGTATTCTACAAATAGTAGAGCATATCGAGTATTTAACTTGGAATCTAAGACGATCGTAGAATCTATAAATGTTAAAGTAGATGAAGCTTTTCACTTTGGATCTGGAAAATCTACCCTCGATATCTCTCTAGATGATGATTCACCTGCCATTGCATCTTCTCATAATAATACTTCCAATATTAATGATGCATCTAATGGTTCTTCAAGTTTATCTGATGTGCAGGAATCATCTCATATACCTCCGAGTACTCCGTTTCAACAAACGCTACGAATCTCCAAGGATCATCCGGAATCGAATATTATTGGAGATCCACAAGAAGGAGTTAGAACTCGGAGGCAGTTGGTTTGTGGATTCGCTTGCTATGTATCTTTAATCGAACCAAAGAACATAGATGAAGCTCTTCAGGATGACTACTGGATTAAAGCAATGCAGGAAGAGCTCCATCAATTTGAGCGAAACAAAGTCTGGGAATTAACGAAGCCTCCAAAGCAACATAATGTGATAGGTACCAAATGGATTTTCAAGAACAAGAAAAATGAGGATGGTACTATCATCAGGAACAAGGCACGATTAGTTGCTCAAGGCTACTCTCAAGTAGAAGGTATAGACTTTGATGAAACATTCGCCCCTGTAGCTAGACTCGAGTCCATTCGTATACTATTTGCTATTGCTTGTCATTTTAAAATCAAATTATTTCAAATGGACGTTAAGAGCGCGTTTCTAAATGGGTTTTTAAATGAGGAAGTTTATGTGGCTCAACCGAAAGGTTTTGTAGACCATAAACAACCTAATCATGTTTTTCGTTTGAAAAAGGCTCTTTACGGTCTGAAACAAGCACCGCGAGCATGGTACGAAAGGTTGGCAAAGCACCTTTTGGAGAAGGGCTATACTCGAGGGGGAGCTGACAGGACTCTCTTTGTGAAGCATTATCAAAGCAATTTCATTGTAGCACAAATCTATGTCGATGACATTGTATTTGGCGCAACAAGAGAAAATGATGCTTCTAAATTCGCGGAGACCATGGAAAGCGAATTTGAGATGTCCATGATGGGCGAATTGACTTATTTCCTTGGATTGCAAATTAAACAAAATGATGAAGGTATTCACTTGAGTCAATCCAAGTATGCAATGGAGTTGGTTAAAAAGTTTGACTTAGAAAATTCGAAGGATTTTCTGACTCCAATGGGAACTAGCCACAAGGGACTTGGAAGAGATTCACAAAGTGAGAATGTAGACGAGAAACTGTATCGAAGTATGATTGGAAGTCTACTTTACCTCACGGCTAGTCGCCCGGATATATCCTTTAGTGTTGGGATTTGCGCGAGATATCAATCAGCACCAAAGGAGGTTCACCTGAAAGCGGTGAAAAGGATCATCCGGTACATCAAAGGATCAATTAATTTCGGAATTTGGTATCCTATGGGAACTAGTTTGGATATTGTTGGATACTCAGATGCCGATTGGGCAGGATCAGTGGATGATCGGAAAAGCACGAGTGGTGCATGCTTCTATCTTGGCCATTGCCTTGTTGCATGGCACAGTAAAAAGCAGAATTGCATAGCACTCTCGACTGCCGAAGCGGAATACATTTCAGCGGGTAGTTGTTCAACCCAACTCATTTGGATGAAAAGTGTGTTGAGCGACTTCCGGATTTCAGCATCTTCGGTAACAATTCTTTGTGACAACACAAGTGCAATTAACATTTCTAAAAATCCTGTGTTGCACTCTAGAACAAAACATATTGAACTTAGATATCATTTTCTTAGAGAGCTAGTTGAATCAAATACTCTTCAACTTTCATATATTTCAACTGAGGATCAATTAGCTGACATTTTAACAAAACCTTTGGATCAAAAACGTTTTATTCATTTGCGAAAAGCAATTGGAATGCTTTCCTTGAAATAAACTTCTTTTTGAAACCTTTGCTTAGGATAGGTTTTGTTTTTGTTGTGTTTTGTTCATTATCTATGTTTGTACATAGGACATTAATTGAGCATAGATCATAATTGACTTTAATTGCATCTTTTCGCACATTTAGAAATTTATTATGCTTTTGCCATCATAATATTTCACTGTTGCAATGATCATTTATGTTAATTAAATCATCTTCTAAGTGATCAAAGTCAATTTCTCTCTCAATGATCTCTTGGTATAGTCATTATCTTATTTGACTGCTTAGTCGAGTATGAAATCGAGATCAATTTTTGGTTGAATACTTTATATCTTAAATAATTGATAGCCAATTGAGGGGGAGTCAAAGAAATGTAAAATGCTCAAAAGATGTGGAAAGAGTTACATCCCAATGAGGAGTGTGAAAACTACCACCACATGGAGGAAAGAGCTACCACCTCGGTCGTCCGAGTATTGTGTGCAGCTACCACATGTATACCAAGCATGGTTGTTCAATTTTTGATTAAGTAAAATGCATGTTGAAATACTTGACTCCGTCAAATTTCAAGGTTGGTATAAGGTGGGATTTTAAAGAAAGATGCTCAAAGAGCCACTCTCTTCAACAGATTGTCTAGATAAATTATCTACCATATTTGGGATTTCAAACATCTATTGATCTTTGTATTTCATTTTCTTTACCGAATTGATGATTTGTCACGCCCCGAGTCCAAAAACTAGTGTATAAATTTTTTTTTTTTTTTTTTTTTTTTTTTTTTTAAATCAGAGTTGCAAAAACAACCAGGGCAATGACAGACCGCCACATATATAGAAGAGTCCCAATCCCTAATGGAATTGAGCCTTTTCTATATATGCACGGCTAGCTTGGCAACAATCATCAGAGTACTAACTACGTACAACTACATGCAAAAGTTACAATTAACTTTACAATTATTTACATCTGAATTACAACTCTTTCCTTTAACATCAAATAATACATGAACTTTCGGCTGTCCAGGGTCAACATCTAACACGGAATCTCACCAACACGTCCCGACATCCCAGCACCCGCTCGGCCTGAAACACAGTCACCCGAGGGTGTGAGATACACCGGAGTGTATCCCAGTGGGCACGACGAGCCGAGAAATAGCAGATCGTACCTACTGGTATACAATACTAGAGGATAGTAATAATCAGGGGTTAGAATAATCAGATAGGCAATCATGAAGATTAACAGATATATAATCCCAGTTAGGTTGTGCAGAAATATAATCATGGAACTGTATTTAATTCGAGGATAGCAAAATCATGAGTTATGATAAAAGCAGGCTGAACAGGCAACATATGCAATAGACCATGGGTTAGGGTAAAGCAGATATATAACTGGTGCTATAAAGAAGGCAAAACTCATAATCTGGGTACAAGCATAGGAGATAATTTTAGCAGAATTGAAAACATGTATCAGGATAATCAACACATCAAGGAGTTAGGACAATCAGCAAGATAACAATGAAACTATAATCAAAGGCATCACAAAGAATCATATACAGGCAGATAACTAGAAGCCAGATCAAAGAATCAAGGAGGCTTGTTAAAGCAACTTAACAACACATGCATCAAATAAATGAAAACACAAAGACCCAATCACAAGCTACCATATTGGCCTTCACAAGACCTCAGGCAAGGCTGCCCACTTGGCACCACCTGGTTGACATTCCCCAAACTAGGGTCACGGGTTGCCTCAGCTAACCACTTTACCGGTAAAGTACACCGCTACGGGGGATCAGTCCGCTAGTGTACGTGAAGAACAACGGTGCGGGCGAATCATGTGCAAATGCTCAAACTGGCGGTCCACTGACCGGGTAATCGGCAACAAGCCGGGAAATCCCCACTGGGATGCAATAACCAAATCAACTGAATCTCAACTCATATGCAAGACCAAGGCAAATCTCAACTCAGCATAAGCTCAACCGAAAAACACAACTCAATCATGCAGACCAACCAAATAATACAAAACTTAAACACATATTTTTAAGAAAACTATTTTGAAAAGTCCACACCCCGAAGAGCATTGCCCTCGTCCTATCAAACAAGAACAGACTCAGGCGACACTACGAAGCTTGGGTTTCCAAACCTCGCAGAGCAATTGCCTTTGTCCTATCAAACAAGAACAGACTCCGGCGACCCTACGAAGCTCGGTAAAAACATCAGTTAAACAAATCTATGTGCTCAGCAGTGTATCATTTGATCGACAGGACAAACAGGCTTACTCATCAACCATGGAAATGTTCCAAGATAAGATATAAATACCAGAGGCACTAAGAATAATCATGTAAGGCAGAATAGAACTGATAACAGGCGTAGCTCAACTATCAGATGACCAAACAGGCATGGCAATATGTAGAGCAATAATATAACCACTGGAAACAACTAATCAGCAGATATGGTAAAGATCACTAAAGAAGATCATAATCAGGCATAAAGCAGGTATGACGTAGCAAATAACTGAATCAAAGGAAGGGCAGGCTCAAGCATTGGTAGATCAATATAATAATCAAGCATAGGAGTGCAACTACGAAATAGCCAATCAGTCAAAGCAACTAACAGTAATATATATTGCAACCAAAGGCAGACAGGCTCAAGATAAACTAGGTTACCAAAAACAGGAGTCCAACCAATACCGTACACCGAGGGCCGAAAAGATCTCGGACCGAAGTTAAACCCACCTGATATATCGCAGGCGACTATTTGTATCAACAGATCACTTGAAAACCAGATGTAGATCGAACAGACCTGAATTAAACATATTGTTCAGGAATTAACTTAACTTTTAATCTAACAGTTTCAAATCAACTTAAAACCTCTTTTTAGCACTGTTTTCGCTCGTTCTTTTTACTGGAAATTCATTTTAACGAACCGTCACTTCCAGCAGGTGACATTTATCTTGCTGAACACCGTGCTCACCAATTTGCGGCAGCACGGAACCCGAGGAAAACTTCGGGTCATAAAACTCTCCTCTAACATAGCCCTTTTTGCATTTTTGTTTCTCCGAGACTTCCAACTCTGTTTTTAACGCGAGCATCGCGTTCAGTGACCCCAAAATACCCAGGAGTACACTTTTACAATTTTCCAAACAGACCCTAACACTGTTTTTAATCAATTATTGCATTAAGGCTTGGTTATGACTCATCTTTGAATCCACATATTTCCAGACAAAACTTTCTATATCAAACCATCTCTGGATAATGCCAGGATCACAGGGCTTGCCCTAGATGCAGCCCAGGTTTGCTGGTTCAACCCGAACCAAGCCCTTGCTCTCACATAAGTTCATAATGCACCAACCACTTGTCCACACAGATCAAGATTGATCTGAAGTGAGCATCAAGCTCAGGGGACCTTCCTGAGTAAGTTTGATATACAACTTGAAGCTTAATTCTGCCTCGAAGTTCTTTGAGACATTTCCTCAAACACTTGGCATGCACCATATATACAAAGCTTCACAACAACTTCCCCGAGTTGGTTCTCAGCCAATTCTGCACCTTAAGCCCTCAAACTTGGAAGGAAAGTTTCCACATAACTTCCTCTACAACTCCTGCAAGCCTGGGGCATCTTTGCACCCATGGTTGGCTGCGGGCAAGGTGGAAAAGATGACTCCATTGCTTTGAAATTCGTGACCAGCAACCTAAGGCATCTGGGATCAAATGACTTGGCCAACTAGGTGTTAAATCACTCAAGAAAACTTTCTGTGCCAGTGGCCGGCAACAAAACACGGCGGCGACGGCGGTGGAGCAAAGCTCCATTTCGAGCTTTCTTCAACAATGGCAACTTTGCTATTGTCCGCTTTAAGGTGCAAAGAACAGCACCACAAGCTTTCTAGCAAGCTTTTGAGAAGCTCTGGCCATGTCCCTGTCGTCGGAGATCGCCGGACGGCCGGCCGCCATTAACGGCCTCAAACTCGGGTCAACCATGGCACCCACCATTTCGGGCTGCATGGTTGCCATGCAAAAGCATGGGTGGATACCCCTCGACCCAATAAAGCTTCCTGTACATGTGGCCGGCGGTGGGAAGCCTCGCCGGCGCCGGAGCAACAAGCTCGGCCGAAGGGGTCATCTTCCCCAAACTAGGGCACTTCCGCACCACCTCCACACAGCATCAAAACACTCCAAATTTGGAGGGAAGCAAGAACAGGTCAAGAGGAAGAAGACCATCACTTTACTTTTCATTAAAAATCGCCGTAAGCAAAGAAGCTCGGGGCGGAGCTCCGGCGGTGCAACTTGGCCGCCGGCCAACCGGAGCTTTTCCCATTTCATGGGTGGTCTGGAAATAATCCTTAGGCTATAAGGAAGATACTTCCAAAGGTCTTGGGTCTGAAAAACCATTGGATCAATAGGACTCACCTCGCCGGAGTTGGAGAAGATGAGGAAGAAGCCGGTTCTCTCCACGGCCACGCGCAGCCTCCAGCAAGCTCGGGTTTGCTCACCTGGAAGCAGAAGAACTCCCAGAAGTCCAGGAAACCCTAGTTGGAGCAACTTCTCTCCAATCCTCACCCTTCTCTCTCACTCGGATTTTTTTCTCAATGGGGTGATCTCCCTCGGCCACCCCAGCATCCGAGGCTTATGAGGAATAACTCTTGGGAGTTAGGAAATCCCAAGAGCCACCTCGTGTAACCTCCACGGGCAGACCAAGAGACACCTTTGCATAAATGCTAGATTTTGCAATTTTGCAAAATAACCCTTGTACAAGAAACCCTAAGCCTTAAGGACCCAGCTGTAGCTCACAATTGCATTCAGAACCTTAGTGAATTAAGCTTGTTAATTTTAATACATAAAATATTAAGGTTTCTTCAGAAAAATAACCTGCTTTTTTCGGCAACCTTTCAACGCATTTCGAGACAATCCGGTCGCCGTTTTTGCGAAGCGGGACTTCGCCACGACGTCCGGCTCGTCGAGACCTGTCAGGTAGCGTGTTTGTTCGGTTCGTTTCGACCCCGATTAAAAGTCGTTCCATAAAGTTCGACTCAATATAGCGCGTGGCAACGCACTTCGATGCAACCCCGGGTCGCCAAACGCGAAATCCGTCAGTGCCATTGCGCTCAGAACGTCGAAATAGCTAGGATTCATTACTCATACCTCTAGGTTAAAACTCTAGATAGTGGTTCGGCCCTTAGTGAAAGCGAGGGATTAAAAACCGAGGGTTACTATTCACTTTAAGTCGCGGGGCCCGTTTTTTGATTTCTGATTTCTGGAAGATCCAGACCGTCGTATCGAAACATATGAATATAAAACTTCTATGTTTCGACGAGACGATCGCAATGGTGATCCTCGGATTTTCCAGATCAGACCCCGATCAAAAGTCGACATTTTAGGGCCACTGTTGCATACTATCTACTAATTTTTGCTATTTAAATAATCTGAAATTATTTAAACCTGAATTCTGGATTTTAAAATCATGTTACTACACTACCACATACCTATATCATTACTCTAGATGCAGATCATTTAGATATCAACACATTCCAAAGGCTTAAAAGTGTGCCTACTCGCATTATTAGCCTGGGGTGTTCTCAGGATGTGGTTTTCAAAATTTCAGTTGAAAGATAAAATTGTTTAAAGTTGAGGGGGGGGGGGGGGGGGGGGCGACGAACTCGGATAGCGGATGCCTCAGTTCGCGCGGTTCTTCTCCTCGAAGAGGCGACGACGGCGGGCGGCTGTTGCCGCTGTGCGGCGAACGAGGAGAGAGAGAACAGAGAAGAGAAGAGGCGACGACGGCGGTTCCTCTCCTCCTCCGACGACGGCGGCTCCTTCTCCTCCGACGACGGCGCCGGATGTGTTGAGGAGAGGGAGAGCGCGAGAGGGAGAGAGCGACGGCGAACGAGCGAGAGAGGGAAAGAGCGAGAGAAAGAGAGAGAAGACAAGAGGCGGTCCGGTCGGCTCGGGTTTAGGTTAACTGCGCGTGTTTAGACACGCGCTCTTTGAACGCGTGTTAGACACGCGTCTGAGAGCGCGTGTCTAGACACGCGCTCTTAGAACGCGCATTCGACTTGTCACACCACCAGCACCCGCTTACGTGGGTGTGTACAGATGGCGACTAGTTGGCATCACAGGGCCATTTTTGCAAATTTAATTTGTAGGACTATTTTTGAAATAAAATTTTTCATAAGGTCAATTTCAAAAAAATGCCTTCTTTTATATTTCGGATATTTATAATTGATGTCGAGAACATCAGAACATTTGATGTTGTGATGAATTTTTTTTAATTTTTGTTGTGATGTGATTAATATTTTGTTGTTGTGGTGTGATGATATATTCTTGTTGTGATGAATTGTATGGATGTCAAATATTGTGATTGAATTGTATGGATGTCAAATATTGTGAATGAATTTATATATATCAAATGTTGTGTATTGAATTGTACGAAAAATATTGGGAGCTTGAGAAATGTAGAAATCAATCTGAAAAGTATTGAAAAAGAAAGTGAGGAATCACCATCATGGGTGCGACATTGCTCAGCTATTTGAGATACCGCCTGGGGATGTCACTTTAAGACGATTGTTCCTTTTCGCTTTCATGGGAGGATGGAGTATATTGAGTTCTTCTGAGACTGGACCTGCTTTTCAAGTATGCTTTATTTTCCACTTGTGCCTTTCGGATATTATGGAACAGTTTTTACTTGCTCAGAGGATGACACGTTTAATGCTTTTTTACTTGCAACTACTTGATCTATAATTACTGAGAATAAATATTACAAGGAGCAAACCTGCTGCTAAAAAAGATATGATAGAAACAAGGATTTAAGTATCGTGGCATGTGGTCGTACCGAAAACTTGCTGGCATGGTACGGCATAGTGCTTGTCGTGCCGTGTCGATACGTGTCAGTCACAAAAATACATATGTGCCGACATATAATAGCATGAAATATGTATTTTCTTTTACAACAAAATATTTTAATTGCTTATTATATATTTTTATCAAATTTTTTAAACTTATCTAGAAAATTACTTATTTAAGGAAAAAATACTTTTGAATTGTGCCATCGGCAAAGAGGCTGTAGATATTGGCACGATATGACATGATAGATACGTTCCGTGCCGATAGGCATTTAAATCTTTGGATAAAAGCTTAACTTGTCTCTTTTTCGAAATTAGTAGTTTTCGACTATGTTGTTGTACTTTCTCTAATTTCTTAAACATGTTTTCAACGAGTGAATATTTTAATAGTTTGCCGGTCTATGAGTTTTAAGAGTTCAACTTGCTAGTTATAATATCACTAGTTGTATTTTATTTTCACAAACTACTATTTATATATATTATCAACATTTTATATATATGTAGAAGAGCTTATATACTTTTAAAAGTGCAAGTTCAACTATATTTATAAATTTTTTATTATTAGATTTGTATTGGGATATGTGCTATTGTACTTTCTTTTTCTTTTTTTTTAGTTGACTTTACAATAGCACGGATTCCAATACAAATCCAATGCACAAGTATAGTTGGATTTGTTACTGACAAATAACTTGGAAATCTCATTTTCCTACAGAGCATGTATGATTCTAGTTTCACAGCTCTGTACGATTCTAGTTTCACATAAACTTAGTTATTTTGCCTGAGAATACTATCAAGTCTTCTTACCTGAATAACTGGTTCAGTTTTTGATAATAGTTCAAGTATTAAATGATCATTACAATTGACAGATTGTAGGTTTCATATATATCACAAATTGCAGTGCCTTGTACTTAGATTTATTTTCAATGATCATTACAATGACAGATGGGGGCTATTTTTGCAGGTTGCACTTTCACTCTTGTCATGTATCTACTTTCTTAACGACAAGATGAAGAATGTTGTCAGAGCATCATTAACTGGGTAAGCAAGAATTGTAAATGGCAGGACTACTGAATTGCTTAGTTATGTCTAGCTGTTAATATATTGCTATCCTATTTTACAGATTCGGCACGCTTGTTATCGGTTGGATTGTTGGATCAATACTTGTTCCAGTGATTCCGACAACTATTTTGCCACCAACTTGGACTCTCGAGCTCCTTACCTCTTTGGTATCTTATGTTTTCTTATTCTTTGCCTGCACATTTCTCAAGTAATATCTCTGAGCTTCCTCTTTTAACTCGATTTATGAATTTTTGAGTAGTTCTGTTGTGTTCAGTTGCCACCATCAGTAGTCCCATAGTCAACAATTAGTTGTAATGCAGCCTACTATCACATTGCTGGATAATTATTTGAGCTACTAAACTGCAATTCAGCTTTTGCCTCTTTAAATCGGTGCCTGTTCACCTACTTCCCCACTTGCAATTTCTGCTCTATTTACTAGAGGGGAAAAGAAAATGTGATTCACTCAATTGTATGATTACTGGCAATGCCATTGCGCAAGTACTCGAATAGTTACTTGAAATGTCACCAGCACTACATATATAGCCAGTACAGCATATACATAAAGTTTAGAATTCCATGCTCAAGGACTAGATGCCAGCAAAGAACCATGGGATGCTACTACCAACCATAACTGCAGATTAACGAAGATATATATATATATATATATATATATATATATATATATATATATATATATATATATATATATATATATATATATAAAATAAGAAATCCCAGTAGCATTGAACGGCCAATAACTAGTATTTTTGGCTCTTTTGGGTGACTCGTAGTTCTGGATCTTATTAACCTCATAAAGAAAGCAGGGAGAAAATCACCAGGTGAAAGAGTTACAAGTAGAACATCCCATCCCATCCCACACAAGGCGATTTCCTATTTCCCCACTCCGCAGAAGGACGCCAGTACGTCTTTTGCTTTCTTTCCTTCCTCAGAGAAGCGGAATTTGATGAACTCGCCGTAGTCGCAAGGCTTGTAAAGCAGGGGGTGCTCCTCGTCGACCAGCTCTTCTGGTACCTGGACGACGCAACCTTTCTTTGGTCCTGAACCGAAAAGAGCAGAGTATCTTTTCTTTTCACTGGTGATCCTCACACGATGACGGCATGGTGGCAACCTTCCGTTGGTCAGGACCTTCAACCAAGATCGATCATCAACAAATTGAAATTTGTTTAAAATTAAAATGAAGAAAACCCTTAGGAAAACCCATGAGAGGGTTCTTTCTTACAGCAAATGCTTCACCGGTCAAGACGATGAACGAGTCCGGCGAGGGCTCTACGTCGGCCCAGCTGCCGTCCTCAGACTGCACTTGGAGTCCTCCCACTTGGTGCTGGGCAATTATGGTGATCATGTTGGGGTCTACGTGAGATTGCAGTGCAATTTTGGTTTCCCGATCGAGTGGTGCCCCGTACTCGGAAAGCCGAAGCCCATACTCTAGAGATTCAATATGAGACTGGATGTACTTTTCAAGACCCAGACTCTCCAGGATCATCCTCTCAACCATCTGTTCCAACTCCCGCATGCGCTCAGCATACGTCCACACTATATGACTGCCAAATTAAAATTAGCAAAGCCAATAACACATGTTGCGGTATACATCAGCCACTATAAAAATAAATTTTAAAAAATAATAAAAAAAAAATAAAACACCTCCCTCCTACGTATCCAATTGGTTCCAAATCTAATAATAATTTGTAAATGTTAAGTGTAAATTTAAAAATTAAATATATATCTTCCACCTCATTCAGTAGGATAAATTTTATCTCAAATAATAAATAAGAAGCTTCCATCTTGAATAGATGAAATTAAGAAGATTTACCTTCAATTTTGTGTATAGAGATAGCAGAGCTCATAATAATTACTTGAATTGGGGACGTACGAGAAGCTAGGGTTTCCTTGGGGCCAGAGGAGTCGCACGAAGTTGTCGACGCTGTGGAGGTCGGGGGCGTCGGCGACGCGGAGGCTCTCGTAGGCCATGCCGGGTATGTTGCCGATGTAGCCGAGGAAGGGCTGGTCGGAGGTGTTGCGGGCCCTCGCCTCGAGCGGTAGCGCGAAGAGCTCCGCCGCGGCCCGGTCCATGAGCGCCCCCTAAGCTCCTCGCCCACTCCGCCGTACACCGCCTCGAAGCACCCGTGGCGCCGCAGCGCCGCCGCCGCCTCAGACCGGGCCGCAGCCCACTCTGGTACTCCGGGCCGGGCCGGGTCCAGTCCCCGGAAGTCGATCCTCGGGATCGGGGGGGGGAGGGGCCACTGCGCCTCTTCGGAGGAGGGGGAGGAGGAGCTCCCCATCGTAGTTACTGCAACTGGTGGTGATGGGAGCATGTGCGACTATAAAATACTAAAATCTGCATAATAATAAGAATAAACATTACGTTCATTACTAACCTACCAACGTTCAAAAGCCCTGGGCTAAGTGCTTATAATGAATGATGTTTTGACATCTTCATTTAAAATCTAAAAATAAAAAATAAAGTAAATAGCTTGCGAACTTTCCGTAACTAGAGGGGGAGACAGGGGAAACCCAGGTGGAAGACAGCAGCTAGGGCGAGCGGGCGAGATCGAAGACAAAGTAGATAGGATCCAAGTAGGGAAATAATAAGGGGTAGGTTGTCGGATAGGATCCAAGTAGGGGCAAAGTGGTGAGGTTGTTGATAGGTTGGGGGTGGGTGGTGTGGGTGGGGTGTGGTTGGGGGGGGGGGGGGAGGGGGGGCGGAGGCGGGAGGAGGAGGCTGGGCAGGGTCCACCTTGGCCCAGTATGTCGGCCCAATGGGAGTGGGAGCCCAACTAGCCCGTTTAGGTTTAGTAATTCATTATATTTTTTCAGTAATTACACAATAGTCCTCAGAGTAACTATATGTAATACAGGGAGTGAATTGTAAGGCATATATGAAATTACAAGTTGCTTTCTCTCTAATTCTCTTCTTTCTCTCTCTCTCTCCTGCTAGGCCCTTTCTACCTTCTTCCCCTCCCTGCCAATTTCCCTTCTTCTTCCCCCAATCCCGAGTGACCATCATTCTCCTACGCAAGCTGGCCTCTGATTAATCTCATCATAGATGCCGCGGATCGTCCGGATCATAACACTTTCTCTCTCATAACAATATATATTAACAAATTATAACAATTATAAAATAATTGTTTTAATTTTTTGCTAATCATTGATTTTTGGAAATGACATAAAGGCTCCCTCTATTTGAGGGCGGCAATAGAAATGGACCTTGAACGCATCTTTAAGTTAGAAGATGGTTTTTTTTTTTTTTTTTTTTTTTTTTTTTTTTTTTTTTTTTTTATTTTTTTTTTTTTTTTTTTTTGTCGCTGATGTAGTTTTGTGAAATACACTAAATTGGTTATCGTGTGCATTTCGGTGCATGTTAAGCAACTTGCTGTAATGGCACTTGAAAGATAATATTTTATTTAATTTGTTATAATTTATATTCTTGAAATATGTCCTCTCTAATTGTTTTGCAAATCATGTGATGACGTACAAATGGTAACTTTTACATAATTTAATAAAAAAAATAAAATAAATACAATGCATGAACTCGTGTCTCCACTCATTTTAAACACTGAAATTCAATCCCACCAAACTCGTTTTAAATAAAACAATTCTAGATCGAACCAATTGCCGTGGGCTCACAAGTTATAATTCTACTTAATTTGAGCTTCATTTGGTACAAAATAAAAATATGTAAATAGCCATTCGTACAAAACTGTATGCATGAATATTTTACGGGTACTACTATCTCTCTAATTGTTTACAAGTATTGACAAGCAATGTTTGGATTAATGAAATTTTTTTTAAAAAAAAAACAATCCACTTCATATTTTTTAGCAAAAGAATAAATAAATGCACCAACGCAAAAGAATAAAATAAATGCACCACACAAATTATCAAGTCACTCAGCATCCCTCCCCAGCGCAAGGTGCAGAGGGAATAGATGGCGGTATCCGAAATTTTAAATTTAAATTTAGTTGATTCATAGTCATATTAATTTTTAAAAAATTAAATAAAATAGATAGCATGCATCATTTTTTTTTAAAAAAATATTTATTAGAGATATATAAATAATTTTTACTGTATATATCCGATCAAATTCGTTGAAGAATAATAACTAAATTTAATGAATTTCTCTTCTTTCCAAATTCTTTTCAAATTACATGGTCAAGTCGAAAACATCAAGTACGTAGCAGAGTTATTTTTCCAAAATTAGCACATTGCACTGTCCACTGACATACAGCCACGTGTAACCAAAACACCCAAACCAACACGGCCCCAGTGCACCAATAGGGAAAAAGAGTTGGCATTAAGAAAAGCTCTTTTATAGAAATGCTTCAGTTCTTGGAATTACTACTATCGCAAGAATTTTTATTACATGTGACTGCGACCACTTAAGATCACAGAAGAAACATAATTAAGTGGGCTCTCATGATGTGGCACTCCATTCACTTTTGAAAAAAACCAAAAAAAACTCCTACAAAATAGGTAACTATCCCGTTGATAGGAAATATAATGTCACAGGCACACCATTGATAGTGCATTTTTAGGTTTGATGGTGCAACGCTGCAGCACTGCAAGAGGCGCGGGCAATAATATTCTCCTTTGATAGTGGGGGGTGAATAGCTTTAAAAGCTCTCAATTAATTAATTAATT